>CM062612.1:19580954-19735954 GCA_025617555.3 Puccinia polysora | reverse complement strand
CTAATCTTTTGATTTTTTAATTTTTTAGTTTTTCAATTTTTCAATTTTTCAATTTTTTAACTTTTTAATTTTTTGATTTTTCAATTTTTCAATTTTGGCATTTTCTAAATTTTTCAATTTTTTAATTTTTTAATTTTTTAATTTTAATTTTTCAATTTTCCAATTTTTCAATTTTTGAATTTTTTAATTTTTCAATTTTTTAATTTTTTAATTTTTAAATTTTTCAATTTTTCAATTTTGTAATTTTTTTAATTTTTTAATTTTTTAATGGGTAATTTTAAATTCACTGCTCATCAAGCCGTGCACACAGTTTGAAATGGCCCGTGTGGCATGGCACCAGGTCAAATTTGAGCCGTGTACAGCCCCCCATGGCTCACCAAGTTGTGCAGCCCACCCAACCCGGTCTGCCGCCATGTGGACTTCCACACAACTACATTGGAGCCATGTGGAGTTGTACATGGCTCCAATGTAGTTGTGTGGCATTCTACACGGCACTGGACCTAGGTGATCAAGAAAAAAAAAAAAAAAAAGGAGAAGGAATGAAAGGGTACTTGCACAACCCATAAACTAAATAAACCTTCCAAAAAACAGAAATCAACCAGAAAATCAAAGAATGTCTATTTTTTGATTAAAAAAAACAAAAAAACAAATAAATAAATAAAAATAAAAAAAAAATGGTACTTTCCACTGGAATAGCCCTAAAGTAAAAAGACCCAAAAAAACACAAGTAACTGGACTAGCCCTAAAGTAAAAACACCAAAAAAAGACAAGTAACATGACAAGCCCTGAAGTAAAAACATCAAAAAAATACAACTAACTTGGGAAGCCCTATATTAATTTCAACTTCTAAAGTAAAAGGGCCCAAAAATTCAAGAAGTCTTTTGACCAGTCCTAAAGTAAAAGTGCCAAAATAACACATTTCTTTCAACAAGCCCTAAAGTAAAAACACAAAAAAACAAGTTCAACTTTTGTTAAGCTGCTCCCATCCCAAGCGTAACATAAGTTAAGCTTGTGATGGAATTGGCCCAACACAACTTGAACTTACTTACAATTAAACTCTCATTCAAAACAATCAATATAATGATTTTAACTCAAAACATTCAACACAATGATGTTCAAAATGTGATAACCCTTTCTATTAATAGAACTTGTTAGCTTCATTTGAATTAAAATTTATATGAAACCCAATGATGAAATGAAGTCAAATTCTATTACAATCCAGAATACAATTTCAGTTGATCTTTGAGATGATCAACCCAACCAGAGTCTTTTTTAGAAATCAAGAAACATGGTTTTGCTACAATGGGCCGGATTGGAATCATTCTTCCTGAAGTACTAATAGAGCCCAGTGGTTATTGTTTACAAATTAAATGAACATTGTATCTGATTGATCAGTGACACAATTTTTCATTGGAGTATTAGTATCACATGACTCCAATGAAATGAAACATATAGGTTTGGAATATGTGTCTGCTATGATTTGACCCGTGTCCAATTTAGCCAGCCACTTTGAGGAGGGAATATTCTCATTGATGTATTCAATATCAAGTCTTTTTTGAAGCTTTTCAACCTCCTTTGCACCACCAAGCATTTTAATGTACCATTCTTTATGTTTGTCTAACTTTTCAATAATTTCCTTCCTAGCTTTAAGCCAACCATGTTCTTCATAACCAAAAGATTATGCAATGACTGTAAATCCGCAATTCCCATCTTCAATTGGATCCTAAACCTCACGCAAGAAATTTTGGAATTTCTTGGGTATTTGATTGAGGTATTTAACGTTTGGTTCCTATCATTAAAACAAACTTAGTATTAATTTCTTTAATTGGATCAATGAAATGAAAATTAACCCAAGATGAGTTTCTGGTTGAGCTTTTCTTCATGTTCTCTTCCTCTAAAGAGTATTCTGATTCCAAATTAAGCAATCCCAATTCAATTTCAGTCTCTCCCTCTGAAATATGAAATTCAGATTCAGATTCTGCCTACTTTGACTAACAATTCATCAATAATTAGTAACTAAGTTCATTAAACAAAAAAAATGAACATATCTCAAAAGAGAAGACTTAAAATTTTTTTCTTTTCTTTTTTGGAGCCCTTCTGGTTATTTTTTCCCCCTTGGCTTGTTTTTCAACAAGCTCAAACTGAGATGGCTCTTGCTGCATATCTGTCAATTTTGGTCGGCCCCTACTTGATTGTAAGACTTTAGGTTCAAGTCTTGGCTTCAATCCAAATTTTTTAATCTTCTGAATGATATACTTCAATAGGCCACTTTCCTCATGATCTGAAGATTCCAAGATCATTTCATTGACTTTTCCAGGTAGCTGAGTAATTCTTAGCATTTCATCAACATTTCACTGGAAAAATTCAAGAGGATCAACCATTAGCAAATTAGTTAATCAAAACAAATTAATCACATAGTGATTTGAACAATCCAACTTGAAAAATACAACTTAAGCCAACTTAGAGAACTAGAACTGCAAGGGTCATAGTCCAACCTTGACTGAGGATGAACATCTCCAGGTGCCACAGATCCTCTGAATGCTAGACAGTCACCTATTTTGTGGGAACAGGGAAAACCCATAGTCTTGAAATATGACTTGGTGCAGACTTTGCCATCATGATCAAATTTGACATTCTTGAATTGTTCCCTAACAAGATGGATTGCCTCTAAAAAAATAATTTGTTTTGAGATTCCACAACTTACAATCCGCGCGATCTCTGCTTCTCCCATGCTCCTGTTGCGCTCCCTACTGCTCTTGCGCACTTCTTGGCAATCTACCGGGCACCCGGTGTGGTGACCAAATCTGGACACCTTGGAGCAGATGGGGAAAAATTCAAAATTTTTTTTAAGGTTCTTTTATTTAGGTTTATTCAAAAAAAAAAATTGGAATTTCTTTTTCAGTATCACTTCTCTATTTTCCTCATCCTGTCAAACATCCCTTTGTCCTATTTTTCTAGGACAGGCCTCTCTTGGCCTGACCATCTAGTTAGCATGTTCAATCCCCTCTCTCTTTGTTCCCCCCCTTCCTTTTGGCCAAACGTGTGGGCCAAGACCCTCTTGGTGTTGAAAGGAAATCTCCAACTACCTCTTGTGTCACTCACCTTTCACTGATTCATCTCTCAGCACACGCCACCTTACACTCTCGACAACATTTCCTTTCATCCGACTCCCACTCTTGATCATCATCCGCATCTCCCAATTCCTTCACCCCTCTTCACTCTCTCCAAATTCTTTCTTCCACTCTTTCCCGCTCCTAGTCATTGCTCCTCCAACCATCCTCTTCTCATTCTTCCACCGCACCTCAACCTTCTTCTCCACAGATCCTCCCATCAAACCATCAACACCATCTTACCGGCCTCAGATCCTCCTAAAAAGCTATCTACCCTTCCTCTTTCATCACCTCAAAAACCAAACTTCCTATCTTCAAACATATCGCTCTAACCACGTCAACTTCCTATCTTCAAACATATTGCTCTAACAACGTCGAACTGCTCAATCTTCTGACCCTCACCTCTTGGACGTCAAAGCCGATTTCCTTTCTTATTTGTTCATATGTGAGGTTGCCTCCAATCTGATGCTTCAACCAACCAATGACTTATCCCGTGTTAATCTCCTCATTTCCATGTGTTCAGACTTCTGTCTAGTTTTTCCCGCTTCCCTCTTATCCTTCATCATTTGTTACATTCTCTTTTACCCTTGAGGGTCTCTCACTCCTTCCAGTCAGCACAGAGTGAGAATCCTTCACTATTGTCATTTGTTTCTTCCCTTGCCTTCTTAACTCTGGTTGACCTCTGTTCTTTCAGTCCGTTGGTTCTGGGAATTTTAATTATTCAGCTCTTCACAGTTAAAAGCCAAATCGCAACCTATTCACCACTGAAGCCAAATCATGTCCCTCTCTCCTGGACCAACAGATCTGAACGGATCCCTCCTCAAGACCCTTATGGACTCAATTCCTACGCTGACTGAATCCAATTTCTCACTGTGGCGCTTAAAGTTAACCACCATATTCGCTCTAAAAGGCATAGTTCAATGGCTCCTGTCTTCCAAACCCAAAAAATGCCCTCCCAAAGTTCATCTCGAAATTAGTAGGATATGTTCTCTCCAAGCTTGACAACAGAACGTATATTAACTGTGTCAAAGATAATCTTCTCACTAATGGGATCAAACTTTGGAAATTCATCAACAAATTTTACACTTCCTCTCAAAAAGCAAATTGCTCTTGGGTCTTCTTTAACTTTCTGAATCTACAATTCGACACTAAGCACATGGATAAATTCATAACCAAAGTAAAATCCTGTCTCCTTCAAATCTCTGAAATCAGCATTCAAATGGACAACAATATAGTGGCCTACCTAATACTCTACAAATTCCTGCCACAACTGGAACATCTGAAGACTACCATTACTCACTCGCTAGGAGAATCCAAAATTGATGGCGATCTTGTCCTTTGACACTTGAATCAAATCAAGAACAAGATATCAGGAGGAACTTATGCTTTGGCTATGTTGAATAAGAGCATCAATCAAGAAGTCATTAAGTGCAAACCCCACCTGGCACAACCCTCAATCATCACACCCCAAAAACTCCTGCTGGTGGCTTTACCCTCATCTTTGACCAAATCGCAACAACAGCAATAATAACCCAAAACCCAACAATAACAAAACAGCTTCTGCTAACTTCACCTGCACATCTTACAGCTTTGCCATGACAAACTCTCGACTTCTCACCAAACACTCCATCATCTTGGACTCCGGTGCTTCTCAATCAATGTTCAACTCACTTGACTTCTTTGAAAGTCTTTCGGAAGATCATACCAAAATTCAAACCGGAAAAGAAAATACTTCTCTCAGGGCCAAAGGAGTTGGTGTTGCAAAAATCCTTCTGGAACACTGCAACATCAATCTCAGTAATTTGCTATACGTACCTCAAATAGCGGTTAACCTTGTATCTTTGGGAAAACTGCTGAATCAAGGTTGCTCCCTCCATCTCTCCGGTCACGGAAAATTTGCCGTTAACTTTTAAAACAAGACCATACTCACCGGCTTGATCAAGGACAACCTCCTGATAATCAAGGACTTTTCTCTCCCTCAATCCAAGTCTTCTCATGCTTTTGTCACCCTCACTACTCTTCACAAACGGTTTGGTCACCCTAATCTTGATCAAACTAAACTGCTATCTAAAGACTTTCCCAAAATAAAATGGAAATAACTCTCTTGTGAATCCTGTGTCCTGGGAAAAATTCATTGGTCATCTTTTAAAAATTACATTCCCGCCTGCTCTAAGCCTTTTAGTCGCCTCCACGCCGACGTATTTGGTCCTATAAATCCTGTGTCAAAATTGGGCAATCAATACTTCCTGCTACTTACTGACGAATTTTCCCGCTTTAAAACCTGCATCCCCATTAAGTTGAAATCAGAAGTCACGGACAAAATCATTAAATTAATCAAACTCCACTCAAATCAGTTTGGGTATCAACTCAAATCTCTCCACTCAGAAAACGGTGGGGAATTTGTGAATTCAAAACTTTCCTGCTCTCTATCAGACTCCGGCATCGTGTATACCACCTCTGAACCCTACACCCCACAACAAAATCCCATTGCTTAACGTGGAAATCATACGATTGTCCAATCCGCTAGAACCACCATCATTGACATGTCCATTCCATCAGAACTGTCGGACCAAATTCTGGTCGGATGTTGCAAAACTCTCAATCTTCTTCCCTTCAAACCCTTTAAATACAGTCCCTCTGAATTATGGTACGGTGTCAAACCAAAACTCAGCCTAATTAGAACCCTAGGATCAAAGGCCATTGTTCTCAACCTTTGTCACCATCTTGGAAAATTTGAAAAGAAAGGTTGGGAAGGAATTCTTGTAGGTCATGACGTGAAATTCAATTCCTACCTCATCTATATCCCAGAACTTGGCAAAACAATCCGTTCAAAGCATGATAAAATTCTAGAAAACGTTAAACTAACTGATTCTCTCCCCTTATCTGAAAACCCATTTGAACCTCTCCTTCAATCCAATCTCTATCTCCTTGATGCTCTTTCCTCCCTAAACCACAATGTCCCCACTCCTTCCTCTATCGCTCCCATTGATTCAACAACTGCTGAGCCATCTCAGCCAGCAGATACTTTGCATGAATCCCTCCCATTGAATGAATCACTTCACTCCGATCAACTTTCCACTGAATCCTCCGACAACAAAAATGTCGTCAATCAGCTTACTACTCCATCCATGACCCTGAGAGACCGCTCAAACATCCAACAACCTCAACGCTACGGCTTTCTTTCCAGGGCAGTTCCCCAAAACTATGATGAAGCAAAACGCTCACCTGATCACATGAATTGGTTCAAGGGTATGAAAACTGAGCTTTATGGGATAGAAACCTTGAGAGTCTGGACCGGCTGCCATTCACTTCCTGAGGGCAAGAAAGCTCTGTTGACCGTGTGGGTTTACCGACTCAAATCCAATCCCGAGAATGACGGCGTCATTTTTAAGGCACATTTGTGCGTTCAAGGATTTTGGCAGGTAGAATTCATCGATTATGGTGAAACATATGCACCCACCGGACAAATCACCACTCTTCGAATACTGCTAGTCTATGTGTTCCATCAAAATCTTCCAATTGTGCAAATGTACATCAAATCTGCCTTCTTACATGCCCCACTGGACAAAGACATCTTCATCAAAACACCTCCCGGCTACGACTCTCCATTTCCCTATCTCAAACTAAACAAGGCACTGTATGGCTTAAAACAGGCACCAAAAAGTTGGTTCGACACACTGAAATGGTGGATCCTTGATCAAGGCTTCATCATTTCCTCAGCCAACCCCTGCTTATTCATCAACCAATCCTCTCAAATCTTCATCTTTTGCTATGTCAATGACTTGGTCATCATAGGTGATTCACAAGAACTCTAGATGCAACTGAAAAGGAAGTTCTCAATCTCACATGAAGGCCGGCTCAGCAAAATCCTTGGAAATTACGTCACTGAGTCATCACAAGGACCGTGTCTTCATCAGCCCAATCATATCAACACTGCCCTGATCAAACTCGGATTATCAGAATCCAAGCCTATTAACACACCTTTGACCCCTGGAGCTATTCAAAAAACCTGCTACCAACCTCGAAGCCTCCGCATTCTCTGACCTGAACATCAATTATCATTCATCAACTGGCTTCCTTAACTTCATCGCAACCCAAACCCGGCCCAATCTTGCTTACGCTGTATCATCCTTGTCAAGTTTCAATGCAAAACCTGTAATCCCTAACTGGATCGAAGCAAAGCATGTTTGGAGATAAATCAAAACCAAGAGCAACCTAGCTCTCCGCCTGAAGAACGACTCCTTTGAGTTTGATCTCAAAACGTGGAGCGATTCAGACGGAGGAAATGAGCCCTCCTCACAGAGAAGCCACACTGGCTACTTGGTGCTACTCTATGGCTTTGCCATTTCATGGCACAGCAAGCTTCAACCTACTGTCTCACTGTCCTCGACAGAAGGAGAACTAAAGTTGCTTGTCCTGGCAATTCAAGAGAAAATTTGGATCCTGAATCTACTAAAAGACTTAAACCCTACAATCTCACTCACTCACACCTTGCACATTGACAATAAGGCCCTAAACAACCTTATCAATTCCGAATCCCATCACAGGGCCCTCAAGCACGTGGACACTCAGATCAAATGGCTCAGAGAGAAAAAAGACAATAACTTACTCATCACCAATCTTGTCTCCTCCAAATCGATGTTGGCCAACCCGTTGACTAAATCAGCCATTAAGCCCTCCGTCAAAAACCTTACAACTGCCATCCTGCAACCTCTCATTTGAACACGGCGGTGTGTTGAAAGAAAATCTCCAACTACCTCTTGTGTCACTCACCTTTCACTGATTCATCTCTCAGCAGGCACCACCTTACACTCTTGACAACATTTCCTTTCATCCGACTCCCGCTCTTGATCATCATCCGCATCTCCCAATTCCTTCACCCCTCTTCACTCTCTCCAAATTCTTTCTTCCACTCTTTCCCGCTCCTAGTAATTGCTCCTCCAACCATCCTCTTCTCATTCTTCCACCGCACCTCAACCTTCTTCTCCCCAGATCCTCCCATCAAACCATCAACACCATCTTCCCGGCCTCAGATCCTCCTAAAACACTATCTACCCTTCCTCTTTCATCACTTCAAACACCAAACTTCCTATCTTCAAACATATTGCTCTAACGATGTTGACTTCCTATCTTCATACATATTGCTCTAACGACGTCTAACTGCTCAATCTTCTGACCCTCACCTCTTGGACGTCAAAGCCGATTTCCTTTCTTATTTGTTCATATGTGAGGTTGCCTCCAATCTGATGCTTCAACCAACCAATGACTTATCCCGTGTTAATCTCCTCATTTCCATGTGTTCAGACTTCTGTCTAGTTTCTCCTGCTTCCCTCTTATCCTTCATCATTTGTTACATTTTCTTTTACCCTTGAGCATCTCTCACTCCTTCCAGTCACCACAGAGTGAGAATCCTTCACTATTGTCATTTGTTTCTTCCCTTGCCTTTGTAACTCTGGTTGACCTCTGTTCTTTCAGTCGGTTGGTTCAGGGAATTTTAATTATTCAGCTCTTCACTCGGCCCATGATCTCATCTCCAAACCTCAACCTCTAATTCATTTCAGCTTGCTAGTATTGCAGATCAAGCTGCAAAAGTAACTAAAATAACATAAAAATAATAATAATACAACTAACCTAAGAAGGAGTAGGAAAACCATAAATATTATTACAGAAATGGATTATCCATCCAAAATTAGGTAGGGTCACTCACTGACCCCACCCTTGAAATCCAACTCCTTATATTTTTAGATAATTAAGAAAAAAGGAACCAAAATACTACGGCTCCAGTTTTGAGCTTTTTGGCCAATTAAAATATCTCACACACATTGTCACGTATAGGTTTCACACCTAAAATTCAGTCAGAATTGAGGTGTTGTGTATATTTTAGGAGTTACGGGCGGAAATGTGTTTTGTCACAATTCCCGCACGCAGCCGCGGCAGCCACAGCACCTGCGCGCAGCTGAGATACAGCCGTGTCAACCCATCAGGGTCGTGTACGCAGCCCTGGGCCTCTGACAAGTACTCAGCCGCGGGACTATGGGCTGACATAGTGACAGGCTGCCCTGGTACTGCGTAAACAGGCTACAACATACACAGGAACTTGTTACATATGTAATAAAGGTTCCCGTGGATAGTAGACTGTCTAAATATACATAATATCATATAAAAATACCTAAATAATCTTTACACTTATTTTTTATTTAATATAATGCAAAGAATCAAGAATTTTGAAAATAAGACAATGGCAGCTTCAAAAAATATATTAAAATACTTAAATATACTATTATGATAATTTCTATACATCAACATCTTCGTGACATACTAAGGAAGGTAATTATTTAATAATTGTTGATTTCACTATTTGATTTCTTAAAAAAAGAACCAGCGGGCTGGAGACATGGGTTTTAGAAATAATTAGACCAACTGATTCAAAATAGGAAAAATGAATAATGAGGAAGATGAAAGGAGTACCAACGCTAGGACTATGATCAGGAACAGGACAGCATGAGCAACAGAGGAAAGGATGAGGCTAGAGGAAATGAGTAGACGACTGAAACGGAAAGAGGTCAGAGTTTAGAGTTGTTAGTTGTGATAGATCTTGCGGATAGGTCTCTTACCAGACAAGAACACATGGGCTGTTTAATTGAGGTAGCTGAGATGGTGGATCGAGAGTCGAGGCGAGATGAGATTTAAGAGAAAAGAACAGGAACGATAGAAAGAAATAGGAAAAGGAAGAAAAGAATAATAGAATGAGGAAGGAGTAAAAGAAGGAAGATCAGAAGGAGAAGGAGATCGGTTTCGAGTAGATGGAAGATAAGAAGAAGAAAGAGATCGATTTCGAGTAGCTGTTGTCAGAGGTTATTCAGATGGATGAACCTCGAACCTCCCTTCCTTCCAAGATCTGAAGCTGGGAGACTCGAGTTGAGAGATGACAATCTTAGAAATGGAGTGTTCACACTCATCTTCAGGGTGCGCGGCAGTCAGAGAGAGGAGAGTCGTGAGAAGTGATTTCTCAACACTCCCCGTGGCTGGTAAGTGGGTTATCCGTAAAGTCTCAGGTGGTGAATATTGTTTTTTGTAATAGCTTAAGAGAACTGATAGAAGATGCCTTCGAGAGTGAATCGGCGACCATGGAAGGACTGGGAATGAGTTCTAGTTTGAATTCGTTATTTGTGAAATCATCGCGAAGACCTTTTGTTTTTATATCTATATGTCGTGACTTGGAGTGAGAGCCGAATTTTTTTATCTTATCGTCTAAACCTTTGTTGTCTATATACAATGTTGGTTTGAACTTGCAGTCGTGGTAGATCTCATTGATGAGGTGTCTGATCCATTTCGTCTCGAGATAACAATCGAGCAGTGCATTCAGTTCGGATTCGGTAGAGGAATAGGTGATGTTTCGTTGTCTTGTTGAGTTCCAAACGACCGGGCTTCCATAGTGGAAGACGACATATCCGGTTTGAGATTTTCGGAAAACTGGATCATCCCCCCAGGTGGCATCGCTAAAGCTTGAGAGGACTTCTTGTTGAGGATCGTATTTGATGGTGAGTTTGAGATTTTTGGTTGTCTTGAGATATTTCCATACTTTCCGGACCTCCCGCCAGTGACTCATACCGGGCTTGGCGTTGAACCTAGACAGACTAGATACGGAGAAGGAAATGTCTGGACGAGTGTATTGTGATAGGTGATTGAGAAGTCCGGTCGCAGATCTGTAATTAATGTTTAGTTGACGAAATTCTTCATGGTCGTTGTCGGAGGCCGGTTCAAGATGGAAATTCTGTGTTAGCGGAGATAACGTTTCTTTGCAGGATGACAGGCCAAGCTCTTCTAGTCCCCGTTGGATATGATTAGGTTGGCTCAGGAGAATTCGATCATCTTCAATCTCCATGAGCATTCCGAGTATTGTGTTTGGTGGATGGGAGGACGAGTTTTGGAATCTCTTAAGAAAGTTTGATTCGAAGGAGTCAGAATTGCCTGCATGGATTAAGTCGTCCACGTGAAAGTATAGAATTTCCTTCGTTTGGTTGTTAAGGTAAAGACAGGGATCGCTGGTTGATTCTTTGTACCCTTGAGACTTGATCCATAGCGTAAGGGTTTCATACCAATTCTTGGGAGACTGTTTGAGCCCGTATAGTGATTTCTTTAACTTTAAATAGGGAGATCTTCTACTTGATCCATCTGGCGTTCTTATAATGACGGTCTCCTCCAGAGGAGCATGAAGAAATGCCCCCTTGACGTCGAATTGGGTGAGTTTCATTTTGTTTTTCAAGGCGTATACCAAGGCGAGTCGTAGGGATGCGATTTTTCCAGTTGGCGCCCAAGTTTCGTTGTAATCGACTCCCAATACTTGATCGAAGCCTTGAACACACAGCCGGGCCTTGTATTTGACAGGTTCGCCATGGCAGTTCTCCTTCACTTTGAAGACCCAGGTCGTGTTTAGAATGTTGTCGGGATTCCCATAATATTCCTCCCAAACATCTTGTAGTTCTATGCCTTCTAGTTCAGTTTCTGTGGCTTCCTTCCATTTGGGCCACTCGGGGCACTTACGCGCCGCCTTGTAGGAGGGGGGTTCATAGTAATGGTGGAAGCCATATCGCTGAGGTTTTTTGATTTCGCGCCTAGGTCTTTGATATGCGGATGTTTCAGGAGGTTCGGCTGGAGTAGAGTGGCAAGGTGGACTTGGGGGTGATGAATCTGAGAAGTCTGTGCCTTCATTCTCCTCGCGATCTGATTCTGAGTCGGAGACGTCTTCAGGTGAGTTGCGAATAGTGTATTGCTTTTGAGCAGAAGAGAAGTTGGAGTCGTCAGATTCCGAGCTAGCTTGAGAAAAAAGATCAAGTCCGGGAGACTCCAGAAGAGGAAATTGAGAGATCGTATTCTTGAGGAACTGGACATGTTTGGTTTCAATGACAGCACCTGATAAGCTTAATACGAGATAAGAATGAAAGATTGGATTGAACCCAACTAAAATTCCTTCTAATCCTTTTTCGTTGAATTTCCTTCCTCTTTGTAGATGATTTCCTAAGTAGATTACCGGTGATCCTACGGATTTCAAGTAGTTAGGAGGAAGACTCTTATTGAACATGAGTTCCCAGGGGGATCGATCATTACCTTCCCTCGGGATTTGATTCAACATGAAGCAGCAGCTCCGGATTATTATGTGCCAATAGTTCTTTGGCAGTCTGGAAGAAGAGAAGGTTGCTCGCGCGGATTCGACGATAGTTCGATTGGCTCGTTCCGACCGGCCATTGTGTTGGGAATGATGCGGTTCTGACGTGAGTAGTTTGATGTGTTTAGATTTGGCAAAGTCTTTCAAAGTTTTGTTGGTGAATTCCGTGCCTTTATCCGAGAAAATTTCTGTCGGATAGTAATTAAGCCGTTTATATTCTGTTTCCAGGATATTGATTATGACGTTCGGGGTTTCATCTTTAGATAGGAGGGGAAATGCCGCAAGATAGCCAGAGAAGTTATCTACGAGAGTTAGAATGTACCGGTGGCCCGCCTTGGATTGAGGGGTAATTTGTCCAATCAGGTCGAGGTGTATTCTTTCAAGCGGTTTCGACGAAGGCGTTGAAGTTGCTGAGAAGGGAGATTTAGTTATTTTGCTTTTTACGCAACTCTCACACTGAAAGCTATCCAATTCTTCTTTAGAAAAGTGACCCTTGAGTAGAGGCTTGAGGGTGGAGATTGCAGCATGACCGTACATTTTGTGAAAGTCGGATAGAGATTGAGATTCGACAGTAGTTGAGCTTGTGGATTGATTTGTGAGATTAACTGAGAGATTGTTACCCGCGACTCGAGGTTTCTCAATTACGAAGAGATTGTCGCGAATCAATCCTTTTAGGACTAGCTTGTTGCCTCGAGAGACCGTAAATTGATCTCGTTCTTGAGAAAGATTGCATCCCTTCTTTGCTAGAAGACCGGGGCTAATTAAGTTAACCACTATGTCTGGGACATACATACACTCATCTAAGGTTACGACCGAATCGTTCCATTCCAGTCGGACTGTACCAGTACCTCGAATTTTAAGGTTAGCTTCTAGCTTTCCAGTCTTGATTTCTTCTGGATCGTCTTGAAGATTGATGGAAGTGAAGAATTTCAGGTCGTTGAAGATATGAATATTTGCGCCGGAGTCCAATAAGAGATTCGGGGTATTATTGGAGTTGATCCAGAGGGTAAGTAGGGAATGATAGTTGATGGTTGGGTTCTTTTTGGTTCTATTTTTCCATTCATTCTGCTGTTCGACCCACCATCCAGGGGCAATTTGGGGGTGGAGATGAAAGCAGGACGTCTCTGGATGTGGAGCATTTGGATCGTGGTAGCCTTCTCTGCATCGAATTCGGGCCTTTTTATCGTCTCTCTCTGTTCTGCCTTTGGTAGTAACTAGGGTAATATCCGGAACTGATTTGCCTATCTTCAATTGAGCCTTTCGCTCATTATTATATTGAGTAAGATGGTTGAAGACCACTTCTACCGTTATCAGCTTCTCTACATGCATGATTTGTTGCTTGAGGTTTTCCAGAATCGGGGGAAACTTGAATAGTATGAGGTAGGCAATTATATCTTTGGGTAATTCTATGCCCACGTCTGCCATCCTGGTAAGTGCCTTTCTGATCTCGGTGATGAAGTTTTCTATCGCGTGTTCGTTGAAGGGAGCATGTAAAAATTGATTGAAAACTCGTGCTCTGTTTGCAGTTTCGGATGAAGCAAATCGACGAGTGATCTCAGCCCAGAGCAGCTTAGACGATGAGATGTTTGCCGAGTTGACCACATTGGCATGAGTGACGCTGTCTAGTTTAGAAAGGATGATTGCTCGGATTTCTCGATCTTGTTTTATCGTAAGTTGGCCGGAGTTCCTAGTTATGACGTCCTTAATTTCCTTGAGATCGAATAGCATTAACATCTTGTCCCGCCAGATGGAATAGTTGTCTTCGTTGAGAGGAGGAATGGCATCGACTGAGGCCTTGAGGGCAACTTGGTGAAAATAGTCGTTGGCCCCAGCTGGTTCGTTCATTTTCGATTAGCTTGAGTCTTTCGGCTTTTAACCGTGTTGATTTCACTATTTGATTTCTTAAAAAAAGAACCAGCGGGCTGGAGACATGGGTTTTAGAAATAATTAGACCAACTGATTCAAAATAGGAAAAATGAATAATGAGGAAGATGAAAGGAGTACCAACGCTAGGACTATGATCAGGAACAGGACAGCATGAGCAACAGAGGAAAGGATGAGGCTAGAGGAAATGAGTAGACGACTGAAACGGAAAGAGGTCAGAGTTTAGAGTTGTTAGTTGTGATAGATCTTGCGGATAGGTCTCTTACCAGACAAGAACACATGGGCTGTTTAATTGAGGTAGCTGAGATGGTGGATCGAGAGTCGAGGCGAGATGAGATTTAAGAGAAAAGAACAGGAACGATAGAAAGAAATAGGAAAAGGAAGAAAAGAATAATAGAATGAGGAAGGAGTAAAAGAAGGAAGATCAGAAGGAGAAGGAGATCGGTTTCGAGTAGATGGAAGATAAGAAGAAGAAAGAGATCGATTTCGAGTAGCTGTTGTCAGAGGTTATTCAGATGGATGAACCTCGAACCTCCCTTCCTTCCAAGATCTGAAGCTGGGAGACTCGAGTTGAGAGATGACAATCTTAGAAATGGAGTGTTCACACTCATCTTCAGGGTGCGCGGCAGTCAGAGAGAGGAGAGTCGTGAGAAGTGATTTCTCAACAATAATATTACATGAATTCTCATGACTTATATTTTTAAGTAATTATCTTAACAAATCAACTGGAACTTGAAAATAAAGAGTAAAAACAATATTATGACCTTTTACTCCAGTTATATGATACATAATGAGAACTTACCTGACATCAAAATGTCTGTAGAGATGTCTAATAATATAATTATTATATTACAGGGAACATATACTAAGGGTAAATAATTAAATAATACATAAATAGGACAGATTAGTGTAATTCACACGTCCTAATGTCCATTATAAGGTAGAATAATTCCCATACCCTAAGGAATTAGATGCTACCCAGGCTATAGCACCAAGGGCACATGACAGGCTACCCCTGATTACGCTGCTAGCCTTGGTGTCCGTCCCTTTGAGAACCTACAACCCTCATAAGGACCATATTGGGACCCCAAAAACTATAAATACAGAGCTCTTTTGAGGATGTTGTTGGGCAGAGACCCAGTAATATTCATATCCAGAAGCCATGCCAAGGTAATCAAATAATTATAAGAAGATAATTAAGTGATTTATGGCAATGTCTGATCAGTAATATCTGGTATTCAATCCTCTTTTTATCAATTAAAACTGCTGAACAACCTTATAACCCCAGTATACAGGTTTAACCCATCAGTACACGTCCCAAACAGATACCCAAAGGATTTAATAATATACCAGTGAGTCTTATTATTCTTTCTCTGTCGTTGTAGCTTGGCTACAAGGCCCTACCACACCATTGTGTATTTTATATACATATTATCTTTGGGTATAATAATCTTTAAACTAAAGAACCAAAAGTAACCAGGACTACGTGTTTTCATACTGAAATCCCTGAAGAGAGGTGTTAAAGATCCCCAATATAATTTTGGCCCATCTATAAATATTTAATAATCAATTTTGATTCAAAACAATAAACAATAACCAAACCATTTAACCTTGCAATAAGCTTAATCCAAGTATTCTACAGATTTTTGCTGCAATTATTAAATAATATATTTATTATTTACAATATCACCTCTGGTAGCTAAAGGATAGCAAGGGTCTTGGCATCCAAGAGGCTGAAAATCCATCTCCTCCCATCACCTTGGTCTCTATCTCCTCCTTGCTTGTCTTCTCCCTTGGCTATTCAATTGGGTCATTCTGTCCTCCCTCCGATCTGATGACCAAGTCATTCTTGACTTGGGTGCTTTTCCCGAGACTTGGTCCTCCTTCCAACCCTTCTAGGATCTTGACCCTTGTCACCTGGTCCATAAATTCACTCACAGTACCCTCCAAGGTTCCAGAAGATTTGTCATCCTGTCCCTTGCTCTTATTGTCTGGCAACTTTGTTGGTTTTGTGCTTGTTTGTTGTCAGTCGGATTCATCTGCGTTTTCTACTTGCTCTGTCAATTGCAAGTCAAATGTGCCCTCATCATCTTTGCCATCTCAAGTTTGCTTGGTCAACCAAATCATTTAATCCCATCAATTCTCCTTCAATCTCAACCTCAAGTTCGCTAGCAACATCTCTCTCACCACTCTCTCGCACACACTCCCCAGCTTGCCATCCCCCCTGTCCAACTCCTCACTTGACGGTCTCAATGATCAAAAATCATTCAAGATGCCCCCCTACCTCCTCATCAACCTTCCCATCTGCCAATCCATCCATAGCTTGCACCCCCTTCCATCTTTGGTTGGGGGTGGGAGAGTGAGGTCTACCGCCTGCGGACACCCGTGGGCGGTCTGGCCAATTTTTCTTTTCCCACCCCTTCTGCCTTTGGGAAAGGGGGCGGTGTGATCCGGTATTCTTGCGCGCGTCTGTACATGGATGGACGCAGGTAGGAAGGGATGAAAGGATCCCACCCCGGTCAGGTAGGCTGGACTTCCACCGGCCTGCATGATCAAATTATTCTGATCACCTAAAATATGAAAAAAAAAATTCCGCTCCATTTGTAGTATCTTTTGTACATAGTCTAACAGGGCCTCCTGCCCCTATAAGGAGGGGCTCTCCCCTGCCTTTTGGAGGACATCCCATGATCTTATCATCAGATCAGAGAACATCCTATCCTCACATCACATCAGCACAGGGTATCATCATTATTTTCACCTTTCAATAAATCATCTGTGGGGTCTTCATTGCCCTTTATCTGAGACAAAAATTTGGGTATATCTATGATTGCCCCTTGATCCTTGAGCATCCATACTCAAACCCTTGATCCTTGATCCTTATCACCAACCAATAGCTTTTCTGGTTGAAGAAGAATTTGACTGATTGAATTCTTGAGTGTGTTACACCACTCCTGATCACTTTATCCAATCATACTGGTCCTGATCATCCTTTGATTATCTTTCTGGAACCAGTCAATTTTGACTGAAGAGGTTTTATTAAGCTTAAAACCTGGAGTTTTAAACCTCCCTTCATCTCTTTTGAAGTTGACTTCCGCCACGCTACTCTTAATTCCCTTGAGAAAGGTTGGGTTATTCTTGTTTGAATCAGTTATTGTTTTGCTTCTAGAAGCTTCCTCAAACAATTAGCTTTGTCTTGTGCAGCCACCCAAAGTTATCTGGTACCCTTCAAGCGCTTGATTGTGGAGAGTTGGACAGGTGCTGTCAGCCTCCTGGAAGCCAAGAATGATGCTATCCTTTAGCTACAAGAGGTGATAGAGTAAAAAATAAATATATTATTTAATAAATGCAGCAAAAATTGGTAGAATACTGGGATTAAGCTTATTGCAAGGTTAAATTGTTTGGTTATTGTTTATTGTTTCAAATCAAAAGTTATTATTAAATATTTATAGAGGGGCCACAATTATATTGGGGATCTTTAACACCTCTCTTCAGGGATTTCAGTATGAAAACACGTAGTCCTGGTTACTTTGGGTTCTTTAGTTTAATGATTATTATACCCAAAGATAATATGTATATAAAATACACAATGGAGCGGTAGGGCCTTGTAGCCAAGCTACCACGACAGAGAAAGGATAATAAGACTCACTGGTATATTATTAAATCCTTTGGGTATCTTTTTGGGACGTGTACTGATGGGTTAAATCTGTATACTGGGGTTATAAGGTTGTTCAGCAGTTTTATTTGATAAAAAGAGGTTTGAAGACGGATATTACTGATCAGAAATTGCCATAAATCACTTACTTATCTCTTATAAGTATTTGATTACCTTGACACGGCTTCTGGATATGAATATTACTGGTTCTCTGCCCATCAAAATCCTCAAAAGAGCTCTGTATTTATAGTTTTTGGAGTCCCAATATGGTCCTTCTCAGGGTTGTAGGTGCTCAAAGGGACAGACACTAAGGCTAGCAGGGTAACCGGGGGTAGCCTGTCATGTGTACTTGGTGCTATAGCCTGGGTAGCATCTAATTCCTTAGGGTATGGGAATTATTCTACCTTATACTGGACATTAGGACATGTGAATAACACTAATCTGTCCTATTTATGTATTATTTAATTAATTATCCTTAGTATATGTTCCCTGTAATATAATAATTATATTATTAGACATCTCTACGGACATTTTGATGTCAAGTAAGTTCTCATTATGTATTATATAACTGGAGTAAAAGTCATAATATTGATTTTTCTTTTTATTTTCGAGTTCCAGTTAATTTGTTAAGATAATTACTTAAAAATATAAGTAATGAGAATTAATGTAATATTATTACATCATTATCTTTATTATTATGTCACGAAAATATTGATGTATAGCAATTCTCATAAAAATTATATTAAATATTTTAATATATTTTTTGAAGTTGTCATTGTCTTATTTTCGACATTCTTGGTACTTTGCATTATATTAAATAAAAAATACGTGTAAGGATTATTTATGTATTTTTATATAATATTATGTATATTTAGACAGTCTACTATCCATGGGACCCTTTATTACATATGTAGAAAGTTCTCGTGTATGTTGTAGCCTGTTTACGCAGTACCTGAGTCGCCTGTCACTCTGTCAGCGCGTAGTCCCGCGGCTGCGTACTTGTCAGAGGCCCAGGGATGCGTACACAACTTCGACCGGTTGACAAGGCTGTATCTCAGTTGCGCGCGGGTGCTTTGGCTGCCAGGGCTGCGTGCAGGAATTGTGACACAACCCATTTCTGCTGGTAACTCCTAAAATATACACAACACCTCAATTCTGACTGAATTTTAGGTGTGAAAACTATACGTGTCAATGTGTGTGAAATATTTAATTGGCCAAAAAGCTCAATACTGGAGCCTTAGTATTTTGGTTCTTTTTTTCTTTAGTTATTTAAAAATATAAGGAGTTGGATTTCAAGGGTGGGGTCAGTGAGTGAACCTACCTGTTTTTGGGTGGAGAACCCATTTCTTTAATAATATTTATGGTTTTCCGACTCCTCCTTAGGTTAGTTTTTTTATGTTATTTTTGTTACTTTTGCAGCTTGCTCTGCAATAGTAGCAACCTGACATTCCCCCACTCCAAGATATGATCATATCTGAAAAAATGTGGAGGAAATTGGGAGAAAAAAATTTAACTGCATATGTGCTTCAGTTCCTTTTGCTGGCTCTGTAATTTCTGAGATGTATTTGTCTGTCAGGTATATTATTTTCTCGTAACCATTCATCTTTGTCTGCAGATTCCCCTTTGTATCTTACTACGTATAGTCTGATGTCTTTTCCTTGTACCCTCTCTTTCTTATCTCTCAATATCCTGCTGACTTTCCCTTTTTCTTTTACAGGATCAGGTTCTATTGGGATTATTGCTGGAGGGAGGTTGCTGCCTTCTCTTGGTTTAAAGTGTTTGACTAGGCTAACAGGAAATACCAGATGTTTTCTTGATAATTCTTCACTCAAGATTACTTCCACAGCATTTTTTCCATGCATTTTCTTGATAACAAATGGTCCAACAAAGGCTGGTTTCTGTTTGCTCTTTCCTGCCAGGTTTTTGAAGTTAGTTTAAGATATCAAGATCTGGTCTCCTATCTTAAAGTCAGGTTCTTTATGGAATTTGTCCCATCTTTGTTTGTTGTATTCAACAGCTTCTTCCACACATTTCTGAGCATGGTTATTTGCCACATCTATCATCTTCTTAAATTCAAGAGATGTTGGATGAATAGTGGCCAAGTTATAGTTCACGTTATTCCTAGGGAGTTTTGGAATCCATCCTCTTTCTAGTATGTAAGGAGCTTCTTTTGTAGTAGAATGTTTACTGCTTTCATAAGCCATTTCTAGGGCTGGGAGTAGGCTGACCCAATCATGGAAATAACCATCAGAGTTTTTGAATTCTAGAAAAAAGCTACAGAACCTCCTTAGCATATCTTCTAGGGTCTGTATCATCCTTTGAGGTAATCTGTCAGTTTGGGGATGGTATGCTGTAGAAAATGCTAGGGTAGTACCCAGTATATCATGTAGATTCCTCCAAAATTCAGATGTGAATTTGGGGTCTTTGTCACTGATTATAATCTTGGGTATACCCACATCAGCTATAATCCCATTCCAGAATAGTAAGGCTACATCCATAGCACTATCTTTCTTGTGGTTAGGTAAGAATTTTGCCTTTTTGGAATATCTGTCAACTGTAACTAGGACACAGTTATAAGAATGAGTACCTCCAGGGGGGAGGCCGGTGACAAAATCCATATTGATAATTTCCCACCTGGTTGTAGGTTCAGAGATCTTTTGTAAGAGTCCAAACCTTTTTCCAGTAGTTTTATTAGATTTCTGGCAGGTTTCACAGCTGGTAACATATTCTGTAGTGATTTCTTTCCAGTCTATCCACCAGGCAGTTTGTTTCACTTTCTCTAAGGTTCTTTCTGTGGATAAATGTCCTGATGAACAGTTTTCATGGCATTCCTGGAGTATATGTTGTAGATGCTCTTTGTTGCTCATTACTAATACGCTGGAATGTTGGTGTCTGTAGTAAAAGAGACTATCCCAAAAGATAAAAATTCCTGCTTTATAGGATTTAAGTAGTGAAGCGGGCAGGCTATTTATCAAAGCTGCTTCTGGGGATTCACATTGCATAATGGTAATCAGCAGATTGATCTCAGGAGAGTAGCTATCCCTTACTAGGTTGAAGAAAGCAGTGTCTAATTCACATAAGTGGATCCCCATTATTGGAGCACTCAATGCAAAAAGATTGATATTCAAGATAGGAAAGATATCTTGATCTTCAGGGTCATACGCTGGATTGTTAGAGTCATTAGGCAACGCATTCCTACTTAGACTATCAGCATTCTGATGTTTAGCTCCAGCTTTATGCACTATAGTCATCTGCCCTCTATATTGTTGTATAGCAATTTGCCACCTGAGCATATGTCTGCTGGGGGTTTTCATGTTCTTAGGAGTTATTAAAGCATTGCATTCCGTGATTACTTGAAAAGTGGTGCCTTCTAAGTAATAGTGCAGCTTCTCTAAAGCCCATACTAGTGCCAAACATTCCAACTGACTGGCCCCATATCTCTTCTCAGTATCTTTGATCTGTCTAGATATGAAGAGTACGGGTTTTTCTACTGGTTTGTCTTCTTCTATCCTTTCCTGATGTAAAGCAGCTCCTAGCCCTTCCATGCAAGCATCAATGTATAGTTTGAAGGGCTTAGAGTAATCTGGTTGGATAAGTAGAGGAGTAGAGGTCATAGCTATTTTTAATTTCTCATAGTTCTTTAGTCTCTCATGAGTCATTTCAAATAGTGTATTGTTGTTGCATACCTCATACAGACTTTTAGTTAGCATAGCAAACTTTGGTATATATTGTCTGTAATAACTGCAGAAACTGATGAAAGACAGTAATTCTGTCTTGTTTTGAGACATAGGTCTATTCATGACAGCAGCTATCTTATTTTGATCAGCAGCTAGAGTTAGACCAGAGACTATATGTCATAAGGCTTTCAATTCTCCATATCCAAAGTTGCATTTATTCATGGAAACCTTTAGTCCTGCTTTGGAGATAGTCTGGATTACTAATCTTACTTGGTTCATATGAGTATCCCAGTCATCAGAGTATATGATAACATCATCTATGTATACCATTATCCATCCTTGTCTGATGTAAGTACCTAGAACTGTATCCATTTTTCTCTGGAAGTGTGATGGAGCATTGTTTATACCAAAAGGCATCCTAAGATATTCATATATTTCCAAATGAGAGATTATTCTCATAAAATTCTGTCTTTCAGGACTTATTGGTATCTGGTGGAAACCTTCAAGCATATCCATAGTAGTGATGTACTTAGCCTTGGACAAGTTATGCAGAGCATGATCAATCAGTGGTATAGGATTATAATCTGCTTGAGTGTAATTGTTGAGCATTCTGAAGTCTCCTACCATTCTTTACTTGTCATTATTCCAAGCTATGATTACAGGTGTGGTGACATCTACCTGTTCATTATGTCCTACTTTCCTTAATACTTGTAAGTCTATCAGCTCTTGGATATGTTCCTTAAGAGCTTTTCTAGACTAAGGACTAGACAAATAGGCTGGACTTCTTAAGTTAGGAGGATAAGGAGGCTTAATGGTCAATGTTCATACCATATCATGTCCTTTAATATCAGCAATAGGATGATCTTTAGTACAAAAAGCATTCTGGTTCTCAAAGCAGACTTTTAATATATCTTTCTTCTGTTCCTCAGAAAGTTTTATATTCAGAGCTGCTTGAGAGAAATATTCTTGATCAAAGTCTTCTCAATGCTTCTGGTAAGTAGAGGAGGGGAAGTTAGACTGAATAGTGCATATCTTAAACTTCTTATCCCAATTTACTCCTACTGTGAAGTATCTTCCTCTACTCTGGAACACGTCTATACCATATAGACATAAGGCATCATTACCCAGTATCAGGTAGTCACACAGTCCGTTGAGCAATACTAAAAACTCCACCTGTATTCTCAAAGATCCTTTAGTGTGAGGTAGTATTATAGGAGCAGTCCATACTCCAATAGCAGTCATAGTAGAGTTGCAAGAAATGAACTTGGCTTTTGGGACAGGTAAAAGATGTTCTCTCCAATTGGGGTCCCATTTGTTCAAGAATTCCGCACAGACAAATGAGCAAAAGGCTCCACTATCCAGCAATAACCTTATGGGTCTGTTTTTATACAACCCAGTTGCATAGCACGTTTGACCAGTGGTATAACTTTTCCCACTCATAGGTTTAACTGTTAATGGTTTGACATCCATAATGTGTCTAGGATTTATAGTAGGATCCAATTGTTGGGGTAGGCTAGAATCCCCATGAATGTTATTGATCTCTGCAGAAGTACCTATATCTCCTTCTATAACATTAACAGGGTTGGTCAAGATCAATTCACATTCAGAAAGAGATCCTTCAGTATCAGCTATATCTTCATAGCTCTGATTCTCTTCAACCTCCTGTTCTCTTTCCAAGACTGCTATCTTCCTTCTTGGTAATGGACAGTCTTGTTTCATGTGCCCAGTCGTGTTACAATTTCAACAAGTTGCAGGCGTCCTCTCTTTCTCCCTATTCTCATTAGGTTTCTTATTGTCAGAGGCATTTATCAGAGGAGGTTGTTCTCTGGTTTTGTTGATGGAATGGTTCTCTTTGGGTATGGAAGGGGCTTTTTTGTCCAACCTATTCATGTCTATTACTTCTTCTAACACATTGATTAGAGTAGGCAAGTCCGCATCCATGCTCATCCTACATCTTACACTATGGTTAAGATTGCCAAGACACAGGTTGAGGAGTCTTTCATTTACTTCCTCTTTATCAGCATCTGGATAGAAGCAATCCAATCTTTTATTCTGTTCCAAGCACCATTTTTGAGGTTTGTCCTTGGAGGGGTCAAATGCGGAATTTTCAAAATTTTTCATCATTTTCCTTTCCCACATTGTAGAACCAAATTGTTCTTTGATCAGAAGTTTCCAAGAATTCCATGGTAAGGATCCTACTTCTTCTCTCTTACTGATAAACCAGTCCCATGCTACTCATTCAAATAGTCTGGGTAACCGGACTACAGCTATAGCTTCTGGTAGGTCATAAGAGTTAATGGTGTAATCAATAAATTTAATAAAATTTATATGATTGTATACTCCTTCTCCGGAGAACTTGGGCCATTCAGAGATAGGTGGTAACAGTTTTAGAGCTTGCTCTATCTCAGGAGTAGGACTAGGCCTAAAGGTGTCACTCCTATGCATTCCTAATAAGGGTGGGGATAAGGAGTAGTGGTTTGTCTGGGAGGCTTTGGTTCCTCTGTAGTACTCCCCAAGGGGTTGTTCAGACAGACTTTTAAGTATCTAAGATCATTTTGATCAGATTAAGTTGCAGGTCCACTTTGTTATTAAGCACATCCAATTTTTCACTAAGGGATAGAATAGAACTGTTAGTGGTGGTTGCCAATTCTTCTTTTAAGGGGTGGAAAGACATAATAAAATCTTCTTGGATTCTGGATAACATATTCTCAATTGTTTGAGTCTGTTTGATCCTACCTTGATTAATTGTCTCCAATAACTGCTCTGTGTGTTCTTTAATCTCTTCCATTCCTACCGTCTGTGTTTGGTTATTAATCAATTTGGCTACTACTGAGGTTAATTTATCCATCTGGGTGTAAACCCCGTCCCAATTTTCACAAAAAACTTTGAAATTATGACGCATATCATTAGAAAAGGAAGTAATTACATCAGAGGTTTGTTTGGGCTCAGAATTACAGGCTAATTGTTGTAAACCTTTTTCCACTTTTGAGCTAGTGATATTATCTGGTCACAGTCTTTCTTTCCCTTTGGCTTGGGATGGGAAGAGGATCTCTTCTTTCCTGATCCTTTGTCTTTCAGTTGGGCTAATTGATCCCACGGATTCCACTTTTCTACGTAGGATTCTACCTCTTTCCTTGGAATCATTTTCTGAAGAGCTATATGGGTGTCTTTTGCCTGGGAGATTATCTTTTTCATGGATACCATGTCCTCCTTGGCTTTGGCTTCTTTGAATTCTTCCCTATATTTCATTTACTCTTTGACTAGGTCTTTGATACTGGAATCCTTGGCCAGATTCTTCTGGAATGGTTGCAGGGAAACTTCTTGTAAAGCAGGGTGGTTTGATTCTGCTACTTTCTCCGGCTCTAGGTTGGGAGAGGGCAGAAGTGGTTGGTGCTGCTCCTTGATCATCAACATTTGGTTCATGGGTTCTAGTCCCTTCATTGTTGTCCTTACTGGTGGTCTCATGGTTACTGAGGGCTGTTGGCAAAGATCCATAGGAGGGAATTCTTCCTGTGGCTCTTGTGTTACGTCTAATCATTTTCAGAATAATATTTTTATAAGTGTTTTACAGAAAAAATCCGTAAAAATAAGTTTTATTTCAAAACTCACTTAAATTAATATTCAAAGGTACTAAGACCTTATTGGGGTTGAATTGATCCCTAGTAGGTAATCCTACGGGGTATTGGTGGGTTCCAATGAGGTCTTAACCCGTCCAATCAATATTTTCACGGCGTCCGGAGATGTCTGGGACTTCCCGATCTAATAGATCCCTTTCAGTGGTGGTGGTTTCTGGTACAGGAGGGTTCACTAAGAAAAAAGTGTATTTTATTGGTTTAATAAAATATGTTAATATTATTTTCATAAAAATAATATGGTAATGCAAGTTGTGAACTTACTTTTATATTTAAAAAAGTAATTTATGCGGTATTTTTTCCAAGCTTCATGTTTTCTTAATAGAGCCTGAAAGTTGATACACCTTTCAAGATCTTCTTGTTCTAGCAGTTTCTCTTAGTGTTTGCATGCAGAAGAAATATTAAGTTGCTCAGCTTGAGTTAAAGCTTTCCAACCAGTAGGTTTATAATTTTTAATATATTCTTCTTTTCATATCTTTAAAAGATTTAGATAATAGATTATTAAGTCTGCATTGGTTTTTAAATCCACTGCAAAAGAATTTAATGATAAATCACGGTTATAAAGTCAGATAAATTTATCTTTGATTTTATTTTTTTGTGAAAATGTCTGGTCCAAGGTATTAAATATAATAAAATGGAATATTTCCCGGCCAGACCCCCAATTTTCAGCCTCCTGGATGCCAATACCCTTGCTATCCTTTAGCTACCAGAGGTGATAGAGTAAATAATAAATATATTATTTAATAAATGCAGAAAAAATCCGTAGAATACTGGGATTAAGCATATTGCAAGGTTAAATGGTTTGGTTATTTTTTATTGTTTCAAATCAAAATTGATTATTAAATATTTATAGAGGGGCCACAATTATATTGAAGATCTTTAACACCTCTGTTCAGGGATTTCAGTATGAAAACACATATTCCTGGTTACTTTGGGTTCTTTAGTTTAAAGATTATTATACCCAAAGATAATATGTATATAAAATACACAATGGAGCGGTAGGGCCTTGTAGCCAAGCTACCACAACAGAGAAAGGATAAAAATACTCACTGGTATATTATTAAATCCTTTGGGTATCTGTTTGGGACGTGTACTGATGGGTTAAACCTGTATACTGGGGTTATAAGGTTGTTCAGCAGTTTTATTTAATAAAAAGAGGTTTGAAGACGGATATTACTGATTGGAAATTGCCATAAATCACTTACTTATCTCTTATAAGTATTTGATTACCTTGGCACGGTGTCTGGATATGAATATTACTGGGTCTCTGCCCATCAACATCCTCAAAAGGCTCTGTATTTATAGTTTTTGGAGTCCCAATATGGTCCTTCTCAGGGTTGTAGGTGCTCAAAGGGACAGACACTA
The DNA here is from genome assembly GCA_025617555.3 of Puccinia polysora. Lineage (NCBI taxonomy): Eukaryota > Fungi > Basidiomycota > Pucciniomycetes > Pucciniales > Pucciniaceae > Puccinia > Puccinia polysora. Next base: position 19,709,468 of record CM062612.1, on the reverse strand, counting down.
AGGCTAGCAGGGTAACCGGAGGTGGCCTGTCATGTGTACTTGGTGCTATAGCCCGGGTAGCATCTAATTACTGAGGGTATTGGAATTATTCTACCTTATAATGGACATTAGGACGTGTGAATAACACTAATCTGTCCTATTTATGTATTATTTAATTAATTATCCTTAGTATTTGTTCCCAGTAATCTAATAATTATATTATTAGACATCTCTACAGATATTTTGATTTCAGGTAAGTTCTCATTATGTATTATATATCTGGAGTAAAAGTCATGATATTGATTTTACTCCTTATTTTTGAGTTCCAGTTGATTTACTAAGATAATTACTTAAAAATATAATTCATGAGAATTCATGTAATATTATTACATCATTATCTTCTTTAGTATGTCACAAAAATATATGTGTATAGCAATTCTCATAAAAGTATATTGAAATATTTTAATATATTTTTTGAAGTTGTCATTGTCTTATTTTCAACATTCTTGGTACTTTGCACTATATTAAATAAAAAATACGTGTAAGGATTATTTATGTATTTTTATATAATATTATGTACATTTAGACAGTCTACTATCCACGGGAACCTTCATTACATATTTAGAAAGTTCCCGTGTATGTTGTAGCCTGTTTACGCAGTACATGAGCCGCCTGTCACTCTGTCAGCACGTAGTCCCGCGGCTGCGTACTTGTCAGAGGCCCAGGGCTGCGTACCCGACTTCGACGGGTTGACACGGCTGTATCTCAGTTGAGCGCAGGTGCTTTGGCTGCTGCGGCTGCATGCGGGAATTGTGACAAAACACATTTCCGCCCATAAATCCTAAAATATACACAACACCTTCATTCTGACTGAATTTTAGGTGTGAAACCTATACGTGACAATGTGTGTGAAATATTTAATTGGCTAAGAAGCTCAATACTGGAGCCGTAGTATTTTGGTTCTTTTTTCTTTAGTTATTTAAAAATATAAGGAGTTGGATTTCAAGGGTGGGGTCAGTGAGTGAACCTACCTGTTTTTGGGTGGAGAACCCATTTCTGGAATAATATTTATGGTTTTCCTACTCCTTTTTAGGTTAGGTATTTTAAGTTATTTTTGTTACTTTTGCAGCTTGCTCTTCAAAAGTATTAAGCTGACAGGTTCATTGAGAACCTGAAGGTTGTTTGGGATTGATTTGATCTTTCCTAAGCTTCTGCTGAGGACCAGAGCTATTGGCTTGTTAGCATTGTTACTTACAATTGCCTCGTCTTGTTGAACTCTGAACAAACCTTGACTTCTTCTATTCAAGTTTTCCCTGGCACCATCTTGCCTCAGATAGTGTTTTTTCCCAGCTACCCACCACTATAATCTTTATCCTCTTACATTTGGTCCCCCTTTTATCAGGTTCTGGACTTTGATCTTGGTTAAATTTAAATATTTTTGTAACACTCAGGAGGGCAGCCTAAACAGCACCTTTCCCCTCTGCTAAACTGCCACCGCCTAGCACTGTTTTGAGTCTTACATTTGGTCCCCCGGGCAGGGATCAAACCAGAAACCTTGGGATTTACAGTCCCATCATCAATCATCAACTTTTTAATCCAATCTCTTTCTTTTTTTCTGTCATCATCTAGATCCCTGGAGGCAACTTGTTCTAGAAGTTAGACCTCCCAATTGTGCACCGCCTGGGCAAGATACTTGTTTTTTTTCAAGAAACCCTACTCTTGCCATATTTGTGAGCCACTTTTGAAATCTGCTCCTTGGATCTTTTAGGGAACTTTGTCAAAATGGAATCCACCAGGGACTCTTCTACTTGTCCTAAGATGGTTAAGATCAAGCCCCAGAAAAACAACTGAGGATTCAACGGGACAAACATGGAATGCTTCTTGGACTCATACAAGATTGCTGCTTTGGTGGACGGTGCTAGCAAATTCAATATGGCCTACCAGTTACAATTTTTTATCTCCTCTGATGAAGTTATGGAAATCATTGAGTCCTTTGAAGGTTTTGAACAGCATAGCACAATTTACTTTACAGGATCTAGATAACCTTGTCTCCCAGTGGATCTCCAATGGCAGTGTGGCTTCAGCTTCCGATTATCTGTCTTTTAGGAAATATTGGGATCCCATCCAATCCTACCTTGTGAAAAACAATCACATTGACAGAGTGGACAAAATTTGAGTCCAATGTTTTCAATCTTTCTATCTTGGAGTGCAAGAAAGGATCAAGGACAAACTGGTTGAGTCTGGATCCATGATCACTACCAGGGATAATCAATTCAAGCTCCCTGGTTTCCTAATCCTTACGGGAGTGGTGGATAAAGTCATGAAAAGTCAAACAGCCCTCAATTTTGAAAATTCTAAAACCTCTGAACCAGTCAATGCCCCCTCTTTCAAAGATTCAAACAAGATCATGAATAAAATGGAATCTGATTGCAGGCTCAAGAACCCTCCGCCTAACCAAGAAACCGCTACGATGGACAAGATCACTAAACTTCTCAAAGCCTTTGAAAACAGAATGGATGAAAAGATTTCCTCTCTTGCTGTTCCTAAACCTTCTAGTGCTGTTCCTAAAGATACTATAATCTGCTATTATTGCCACAGGAAAGGCCATGGAACAAGTTAATGTCTCAAACTCCAGAAGGAAAAAGACAAGAAATTAGTAGAGCAAAAAGGGAAAAACTTTTTTCTTCCTAATGGTTCCCTAATCCCCTTTGATTCATCTTGCCCCATTTGTCATGTGGTTGCCTCTTACCAGCCACCCCCTCCTATGAAGGCATCCTTGACTTCTGTGGATTTCCAATCCTCTTGTGGGACTCTTCAACCCTGGTATCCCCCAGCTATTTCCTCATCTTCTCTGGTTGGTACTTACCAATCCAATCCAGCAAGGAAGCAACATGAGGAGCCCAAACCTCATAAAGCTCCACCCCTGCCAACCGTGATCCTCAAAAAACTTCCCAAACAACAATCCTTACCTGAGCCCTCTTCTGATGTAGAAGACATGGAGGTGGAAAAAGAACCGCTCATGGAAAGGTCTCAAGATCACCCTGATCCTCCTTCCTCATCTATTAAAACTCCTCAATCCCCTGATCCGGTGCCTGCTTCACCTGATCTTCCTCCCTCCACACAGCCCAAAGTTGGGTTTGAGAGGGGAATTTCCAAAGATCACCCCAATCCTGTGGAAGGGGTATTGAAGAAAATTTCTGATCTTAAAATTCCTGATCTATCTGTGGCTGAACTCCTATCAATCTCTCCATCTGTTGCTGAAGGAATGAAGAAATGGGTTTCTTGTCAACATGTGGAAATTGGTCCTGAGGAACTCAAGGTCTCCTCTGGAACTTTGATAGAGGATTCTGGTGGAACAGATCTCTCTTCTGAGTCTAGTCTTTACTCATGTCCTCTTGGTTGCCATCTTGGTGAATCAGCTAAAACGGTCTTTCTCCTTGTTGACTCTGGCTCCCAGCTCAACTTGATTGTGGATTCTATGGCCTGCAAACTGAAACTCAGCCCTAGGGTCAGTTTCACCTCTTCAATTTATGGAATATGGAATCATTCTTGCAAATTGGTTGGAATTTTGGAAGACATTCCAGTCCAGATTGGCCAAAACATTGTTGGAACTTGTCACTTCTGGATTACACACTTGGATGGACCTATGATCTTGGGTTGACCTTTCCTAATCAATTTTGGAGCAACTGTGATGTTTTCCAATCAAGTTGGGGAGAGAATCCTCCTCCCCAATTCAGATGGTAGAAAAATTGAGGTTCCCCTTTGTTCTTTGGATTCTGGTTGCTGGGAAAGAGATTTCCCCGGTCATTTTCCTAAACAGAAGGATAATTCCAGTTCTTCTCATTTTTTATGGGAGTAGTTGATCCTACTAATGGTTGTAGTTATTTTCAGCCTCAAACTCCAACTAAAGGGTCAACCCTCATCCCCAAGGCCTATTTCTCTTTCTTTTCAACAATTTCCTCTGATCTCAAAAATATCAAAAATCAAAAACAAAACAAAACTGAAAAATTCAAAAATATTTTTTATTCATCTGTTGTTTATTCTATTCCTTTTACTCTTATTCCTAATCAACCTTCTTTCAGTTCCAATTTGAATCTCTGCAATGATTCTAAACATAATCCCAATCTCAATTCTATTTTTGGTGGCTTTTGTATGGAAGAATATGGGCTTCAGTTGAGGCAAATTGGGGTAGAACTAAGTCCTCCAAATTATGCACCACCGGGGTATCCTACTACTATCATTTTCAAAACCCTACCTTTTGCCACACATGTGAGCAATGCATTATCCCCCAGGACCTCTTTTATGGAAAAGGCACCTTTTGAAAACGTTGTGGAAAATCAAACTTGGAAGGCATTAGAACTTGGTCTCAATCCCCGTAGTCAGATCTCTCTGGTCAACTCTTGGCAAAAAAAAGAACCGCTCTCTTTTGCCTCCAAATATAAACCAGTTTCCAGGAAAATTAAACCATTCAACCAACCAATGCCTCTCAATATCAATCCTCCTCTAAGGCGTCCTCCTCCATCCCCCGATCCTTACTGTGGTTTACCTTGATCTCTTGCTGGTCAATTCATCCCCTCTGGCCGTGTCACTGAAGAACATCTGAGCGTAGTCAACTTTGGACCAGATGGATTGCTTCTACCTGATGAGTTTTATTTGATCAAAAATGTCTTGGCTCTTAGGGAAAAAGCTATTGCTTTCTGTGAAGAAGAGAGAGGTCTCTTGAAAGAGTCCTATGGTCTGCCTTATATCATTCCTGTAGTAGAACATGATCCCTGGAAAAAGAAAAAAGATCCCAATCCCTGCTGCCAAAGTCAATGAGTTCATCAAGTTGGTCTGGGAATGGGTCCAAACCGGGTCATATGAACAGTCAACTTCTAGCTATTCCATTCCTGTTTTCTGTGCCCTTAAAAGTAACGGTAAACTTAGAATAGTTCATGATCTCCAGCCGCTGAATATGGTTACTATTAAAGACTCTGGTATTCCCCCTGCTACTGAAGGGTTTGTTGAATCTTTCTCCAGGAGAGCTTGCTATGGTCTAGGTGACATTATGGGTGGCTATGACAACTCATTGTTACATCTGATTTCTTGCCCTCTCACCACATTCAATACTCCTCTTGGTCACTTCCAGCTTACTCAATTGCCTCAAGACGCTACCAACTCAGTTGCGGTCTATCAGGCTCAGATGGTTTGGATCCTCCAGTATGAAATCCCCAACCATTCTGGTATCTTTATTGACAATGGAGGAATTAAAGGACCAGTTTCTGACTATAAAAATGAGCTTTTACCCTGGCACTCAGGAATCCTGTGATTTATCTGGGAATATGCGACCACTTTGGAAAGGGTCCTGTTCCAAATCAAAGAATCTGGCCTCACTATCTCTGGATCCAAATTGGCTGCCTGTGTCCCTGCTCTGGAAATTGTTGGTCATGTGGTCTGCAAGGAAGGAAGAAGGATGGCTCCATCCAAGATCAACAAAATCCTCTCTTGGCCTACTCCCATCAACCCAACTGAAGTCAGGGGTTTTCTAGGTGTTGTCACTTATGTTCTAATTTTCATCCCATCTTTATCCAAAATCTGTGCTCCCCTACGTCTCCTGACCAGAAACAATGCTGAGTGGATCTGGACCCAAGAGTTTGAACATTTTTTTCAGCGGCTTAAAATGATTGTTGGCAAGGACATAGTCTTGAGGAAGATTGCTTACATACCGGGAGCTGGCAAGATCAAATTGGTTGTTGATTCCAGTTATCAATCTGTTAAGGCTGTCCTCACCCAGGAAGATGAAAATGGTTGGGACCGTCCTGCTCTCTATGAATCCCTGTTATTTTCAGATTTAGAATCAAGGTACTCCCAACCAAAACTGGAACTCTGTGGCGTGGCTCAAATGTTGAAGAAACTCCAAACTGTCCTCTGGGGTCAACACTTTGAGTTTCAAGTCAACGCACAATCCATCATCGAAATGATCAATGCCCCCAGCCTCCCAAATGCTCCTTTGACCAGTTGGGTGGCCTTTATCTAGCTTTTCTCGTTTGATATTGTTCATAGGCCTGGAAAATCCTTCACCATGCCCAATGGTTTATCTTGACGCCCCCTTGGAGACAAAAAATTGGATGTTTGAGTGGACTTTGACGAGGAGGAGCCTTTAATTTGTCCAGTCTTCACCTTTTCCTCTCAAAATTACTCTGGCTTCCAACAAGGTTTCTGGATAAAATTAGAGCAGTAACTTTCCACTCTCCAAAGGCCTCCTGATCTCTCCACTAAAGATTCTATATGACTCAAGAGGAAGTCTTCCAAATTCTTTGTCCAGGGTACTAGGCTTATGAAAAGAGGAAATCCTTGTTCTCTAATTGTTTTCACAATCCCCTCCAAGCAAGAATCAATCCTCAAAAGTCTCCATGAAGGCCTTTGGCATTGTGGGGAAACTGAGACCTATTGGCGTATATCCAAAAAATTCTGGTGGCCATCTCTGAAGAAGTCAGTCTCTCAATGGTGCAAGAGTTGCAAAGTATGTCAGAAACGTGATCTTAGGCGCCCGGCTGAAATTTGTTATCCCACTGGGGAGTCCACTGTCTTTCAAAGGATTGCTATGGATGTGGTTCACATTAAGGCTGGTGGAGCTAAGTACCTCATTGTGGCTAGAGATAATTTTTCTGGATGGGTTGAAGCAAAATTTCTTAAAAACCTCAGCTCTGAGTCAGTAGCAGCTTTCCTTTATGAGACTTGGACAAGGCAGTATGGCTTGGCTCAATCTTATTCAACCAATGGCTGCTCTGAGTTTGGTGGCAAACTGGCCAAAATGGTCTAATCACTTCCTGGTCAACATAGGGTGACCAAGTCTTATTATCCTGAAGGACAAGGCATGGTGGAAAGAGTCCATGCCCCTTTGAAGGCTGCTCTTGTCAAGTTGGCTGGTGAAATTGGAAAGAATTGTTACCAATTTCTTCCTCTGGTCCTCTTCTCCAATCAAATCTCAACTAAGCAAACCACAGGCTACTCACCTTAAAAAATTATCTTTGGACAAAGGGCTGTCCTTCCTCTTGATCTGGAAATGGAATCTTTCTTAGGTATTTCTTGGGAAAAGGTTTCTACCACCACTGATCTATTGGTTGCCAGATCCAAGCAACTGGAGCAAAGTGAAGATGTTTGTGATGAAGCTTATCAGAAAATGATTGAGTCAAGGGAAAAATCAGTTCAGTATTGGGAGGATAAGCATTCCAATTGAGTCAGGGACCCCTTGAATCCTGGTGATCTAGTTTTAGCTTACAACCAATCCTTGGAAACTCAGTGGGGAAAGCTTTTTTCCAATTTCTGGAATGGTCCTTATTGAGTGGTCCGTCAAGTCAGAGGTGGATCATATCTTTTGGAGGAACTGGCTGTTACTCCAATGGCCAGAAGGTTCTCTGCTGATCAGGTCAAGAAATTTCATTTTCATAGAGGCAACTTGGATCAGAAGTAAGTCCTCCCAATTGTGCACCCCCAGGGTCATCTGCTGCATTTTTGTTGTGAAACTCTACTGTATGCCACATATGTGAGCACCTGGGACGCCTTCTTCATTTCATTGCAGTTAACTCTAGAAGATCTTCTTTGGATGGATCAAGATATTCTTTTCAATCACCCTCAAGATCAAATGGCCATTTCTTGTGTTTGATCATCTTTCCTTTCTTTTCTTATGACATCAAGCTCAGATGCAGATTAGGGACAGTCTGTAAGTTGGGGAAAGATGTGGTGACCAAATCTGGATACCCTGGACCAGATGCAAAAAAATTCAAATTTTTTTTACGGTTCTTTTATTTAGGTTTATTCAAAAAAAAAAAATCGGAATTTCTTTTTCAGTATCACTTCTCCAATTTCCTCATCCTGTCAAACATCACTTTGTCCCATTTGTCTAGGACAGGCCTCTCTTGGCCTGACCATCTAGGTAGCATGTTTGATCCCCTCTCTCTTTGTTAATCCCCTTCCTTTTGGCCAAACTTGCGGGCCAAGATCTGCTTGGCTCAAGATCTCATCTCCAAACCTCAACCTCCGATCCATCTCCTCCCATCACCTTGGTCCCAATCTCCTCCTTGCTCATCTTCTCCCTTGGCTATTTGATTGGGTTAAGCTGTCCTCCCTCCAATCCAACGACCAAGTTGTTCTTGACTTGGGTGCTTGTCCCAAGAATGGGTCCTCCTTCTGACCCTTCCAGGATCTCAACCCTTGTCATCTGGTCCATAACCTCACTCACGGTACCCTCTGAGGTTCTGGAAGATTTTTCATCCCTTCCCTTGCTCTTATTGTCTGGAAACTTTGTTGTTGTTGTGCTTGTTTATCGTTGGTTGGATTCATCTGCCTGGTCTACTTGCTCTGTCAAGTGAAAGTCAAACGCGCCCTCATCAACTTTGCCATCTCAAGTTTGCTTGGTCAACCAAATCATTTAATCCCATCAATTCTCCTTCAATCTCAACCTCAAGTTTGCTAGCAACATCTCTCTCACCACTCCCTTGCACACACTCCCCAGCTTGCCATGTCCCCCGTCCAACTCCTCACTCGACAGTCATGACGATCAACAATCATTCAAGAAGCCCCCCTACCTCCTCATCAACCTTCCCATCCCCCTATCCATCCATAGCTCCCACCCTCTTCCATCTTCAAATGGGGGTGGGAGAGTGACGTCTACTGCCCCTGGACACCTGCGGCCAGTGAGGCCCATTTTTCTTTTCCCACCCCTTCCGCCTTTGGGCGAGGGGTGGGTGTGATCCGGTATTGTTGCGCGTGTCCATCCACGAACAGACGCAGGATAGGTGAAGGGATGAAAGGATCCCACCCCGGTCAGGTAGGCCAGACTTCCACAGGCCTGCATGATCAAATTATTCTGATCACCTAAAATCTTAAAAAAGAAAAAAAAATTTCCACTCAATTTGTAGTATCTCTTGCACATAGTCTAACAGGGCCTCCTGCCCATATTAGGAGGGGCTCTCCCCTGCCTTGTGGAGGACATCCCATGATCCTATCATCAAATCGGAGCACATCCTATCCCCACATCACATCAGCACAGGGTATCATCATTATTTTCATCTTTAAATAAATCATCTGTGGGGTCTTCATTCCCCTTTATCTGAGACAAAAATTTGGGTATATCATTGATTGCCCCTTGATCCTTGAGCGTCCATACTCAAACCCTTGATCCTTGATCCTTATCACCAACCAATAGCTTTGCTGGTTGAAGAAGAATTTGACTGATTGAATTCTCAAGTGTGTTACAACACTCCTGATCCCTTTATCTGTCAGCTTGCTACTATGTACAGAGCAACCTGTCAAAAGCAACACAAAACTATGAAAAATAAGAATATCTCAATTAACAAAATAAGGAGTGAGAAATCCATAAATATTATTACAGAAATGGATTCCTCACCCAAACGTAGGTAGGGTCACTCACTGACCCCACCCTTGAATTCCAAGTTCTTATATTTTTAAAATAATTAAAAAGAAAAGTACTAAAAATTACAAAACCAGTATGGCACTTTTTTGGCCATTATAATATTTCACACGTATTGTCACTTATAGGGTTTACAACTAAAATTCACTCAGAATTGAAGTGTTGTGTATATTTTAGGAGTTACAGGCAGAAATGTGTTATGTCACAATTCCCGCGCGCAGCCCCGCATCATTACATATCCCGAGGTACTAGTAGTAGCAGATTCCGGCGTACTAGAGACCCGCGCGCAGCTGATTCTGTCACGCATGCAGCGGATCCTACCCTTTGCGCACCTGTACTAACTGATCCCCCTGTCTGGATCAGTCATGACTAATCTGACAACCAGGTACCACTCAGAAGAGCTACAACCTAGTTAGGGTTGCATAGTATATTTAACAAACTGACATATGCATTACTAATGATCTAAAAAGATCAAAACTGAAATAAAATTAATGAAAATTAAGTTTCAAACATTTTTTAATAATAAATCAAAGATCCAGGATTATCAAGTAAATCACTGACCCTGATCTTTGAAGCCCAGGAAACACTTCAAGGAGTGTTCATAAAGATTATTGAAAATTATATACATGATCAACAGATGATGAAAAATTAGTAGAAATCCACATCTGCCCGCTTCAAAGCAATATGAATAGTAAAAATGAAGGATGAGTTCAGAATGATCAAATTTACGCCATAACAGATTAACAGATCCTGTGGCTAATATAGTACAGAGATCCAGCCGATCTAAAGACAGCTGATTGACAGCACCAAGTGAAGCTGCTAATCTTGCCCTGACTGGCTTGCCAGCCTCAGCCCATGAGAAGAACCCTCTCTAAGTTCCCTGAGAAGATCAAAATTACCCCAAAAAGGTATTTATACAGACCTCTTTGGATCCATTATTCCATCATCAGTTTACCAGGAATTATTTATTATCAATCAGACACCGTGTCATTGTTGATCAAATGGTTATATGAAGATAAGCAAGTTATTTATGACTTACTCTGTAGTAGTATTATTTACCTTTATTAACCAATCAACCATTGAAGTTTAGTCAAGCAATCTACCCCATCTGCTCTGAAATCCTTCCAATTATTCCAGGATTTTCGTGGTAAAGTGCTCAGAGTGAGTTTTACCCTTCCTGTCTTGGCCATTTGAGCTGTGAAGCCCAGCCATTAGTGGAATAAGTCCTTTCTAAGGCACCCATATTTATTCCAAGGTTCTTAAACTGCCTAAGGAGGCCCCTTGAAGAGAGGTTGCTATTCTGTAAAGATCCCCAGTAGTATAATACTGTGGCCCCTCTTTTATATTATATTGAAAACCATTTATTACCAAACCAATTAAACCTTGCAATTGCTCTTATTAAATTATTTATTTGAGCTTCTCAGTGTTTATTATTGGAATAATAATAATTATTATCATTCCAGCATTTTTATCACTCTCTGTAGCTAAAGGACTGCAAGGTTCCTGGTATCATAGGTCTGACATTATCCGACCATACTGGTCCTGATCATCCTTTAATTAACCTTCTGGAACCAGTCATGTTTTACTGAAGAGGTTTTATTAAGCTTAAAATCTGGAGTGTTAAACCTCCCTTCATCTCTTTTGAAGTTGAATTCCGCCACGCTACTCCTGGGTCCCTTGAGAAGTGTTGGGTTATTCTTGTTTGAATCAGTTGTTTTTTTGCTTCTAGAAGCTTCTTCAAACAATTGGCTTTGTCTTGTGCAGCAACCCACAGTTATCTGGTATCCTTCAGACGCTTGATTGCGGAGAGTTGGGCAGGCTCATTGAGAACCTGGAGGTAGTTTGGGATTGAGTTGATCTTTCCTAAGCTTCTGCTGAGGAACAGAGCTATTGGCTTGTTAGCATTGTTACTTACAATTGCCTCGTCTTTTTGAACTCTGAACAAACCTTGACTTCTTCTATTCAAATTTTCCCTGGCACCATCTTGCCTCAGATAGTGTTGTTCCCAGCTACCTACCACTATAATCTTTATCCTCTTACATTTGGTCCCCCGTTTATCAGGTTCTGGACTTTGATCTTTTTTACATTTAAGTATTTTTGTAACATTCAGGAGGGCAGCCTAAACAGCCCCTTTCCCCTCCGCAGAACTGCCACGGCCTAGCACAGTTTGGAGTCTTACACCAGACCGCTCCTTCAGACTGTTTCAACCATTCTTTCTTTTTCCCTTCTGTTTGACTCCTTTCTTCTTCCTCCGACTCCTTTCTTTTTCTTTGTTTTCCTTATCCTTTCTTCTCTTATCTACTTGTACAATTATCATCTCATCATCAGCCTTCTGAAAAACACAATCTCAACTTCTTTTGACCTGCAAATCCTGCCTGTTAAGGCTCCACTCTTTTGGATTCTCAATCATCTCTTAAGTCTAACCTCAAGACCTCTTCAACAAGCCTCCTCTCAAGCTCTCAGACTATGCTATCTCATCCTCACTCAATTGGTTGGCTTCAGGCATAGGGTCCCCATTCTCACATTATCTGTTATTTCTTTTCTATTCCTCACCGTTTTTCTGCTTCTCATGTTTTTTGTATTTTCCCAGTCTTCTGGTTCTTTGTCATAAGAAAATTCAGCCTATCTTATCCTGGTTAAAAGCCAAATTCCAAGGACCTAACTTACAAACAATGAACCAACCAGCAGGAGCCGCCAACTACTTCCATCAGGTGGCCCTCAAAGCTTTGGTTGATGCTATACCCCCCTAAATGAAGAAAACTACTCAATATGGCGCAACAAAATGCTTATGCTATTTGATCTCAAGGATATCAAAGACGCCATTACCCAAAACGCTGGTCAGATGTCTGAAAAGGAAGATAGGGAAATCAGAGTGATAATACTCTCCAAATTAGATAGCACAACACATGCAAACGCTGTCAATTCCACCAACATAACCTCATCCAAGTTGCCGTGGGCCGAAATTACCAAAAGATTTGCATTGTCTGAGACTGCAAATAGATCTAGAGTTTTCAATCATTTTCTCCATTCAACCTTTAACAAACATGCTGTCAAAGGTTCTGTTACCAAAATGCGGAAATCCATTACTCAAATGGGGGATTTAGGCATCAAATTACCTAAAGACATCCTTTCCTATCTCTTGATCTTGAAATTTCCACCCGTTCTTGAGAATTTCAAACAAAAAATCATGCATGTGGAAAAATCCCTGACGGTTGACCTGGTCTTCAACCACCTTATCCAATACAATAATGAAAGAATGGCTCAAACCAGGAGGAATAAACCATGTATGGACCTTTCTCTAGTTTTGAATAAGTCAAGACCAAATAAAGATGAAAAGAAATGCACAATCCAATGTAAAGAGGGCTACCACAATCCTAATGCGCCACATCCTGAATCATCATGTTTCCATCTACACCCTCAAGTTTCTCCCGAATGGTGGATCCAAAAACAAAATTAATGGAAGAATAAAACCAAGAAGATTCCTAGAATCAACCACCATGCACTACTTATGCTCTGGATCAATTCAGAAAACACTCCTAATCTGATTCTAGACTCCGGAGCAAATGTGCACATCTTTAATGATCTAAAATGTTTCTCTTCAATCAATCTGTATGAAGAACTAGATGAGATCAAAACCAGAAAACTCAAGGCTAAGCTTAAAGTTTGAGGGACAGGAACTGTTTGATTAGAGTGGAAAGACTCAATCATTACACTTGAAGGCTGCGTATATGTCCCCAATATTGTTGTGAATCCAATCAGCCCTGGCCTCCTGGCTCAGAAAGGATGCACTCTCATTCAAAGACCAGACAGTTTATTGGTAACCCAAGGAGATCGAACTGTCCCCAAAGGCCTAATCCGCAATTGCCTTTTTTTTATAGAGAAACCTTGAACGGCAGGCCAAGGACACGTGGTGAATCTTTTGAACCAATCTTCTACCTTGTCCCACCAAGAACCACTTTCCCTAATGGATATACACAGAATGTACAGGCATTCATCTACCTCTTCTCTGAAACCTCTTCTAAAAAATCTATTCACCAACAAAGAGCTCAACAGATTCCAATGGAACAGTTGCGTTAGAAGTAAAATCACCAGATACCCATTCACAAAGGTATCCTCTTCTGCTACCAAACCTCTGGATTAAATTCATCTAGATTTGATTGGCCCCATCACTCCTCAGTCTAAAGCTGGCCACCACTATATTCTCACTCTAGTGGATAACTTCACTGGTTATCTTGCAGCATTTCCTCTCGGTTCCAAGGACAAGACCCCTGAAACTATCATTGAGATACTTGAAACAGAACACAAACAACTAGGGTATTACCCATCTGAGATATTTTTGGATAAAGGAACGGAATTCACTAATTCAAAGCTTAAAGACTTTGCAAAAACCAAACACATCAAGTTACAAAACTTGGAACCCTACCATTCACAACACAATGGGCCAGCTGAAAGGGCAAATATGACAATAATTGAATCAGACTGCGCAACGTTTTCTTCCTCACAAATTCCTAAGAATTATTGTCATATCATAACAAGAAGTTGTTGTTCTATGCTCAACCAAATCCCCAGAGAAGGTACACACCTATCTCCCTGGGAACTTATGTTTGGTAAGAATCTCCCTGCTAACTACCTGAAACCCATAGGTTCTGCTGTAATCTACCTTGCAAGTCATGTCCAGAAGGGCAGCAAATTTGACAAAAAGGGATTGGAAGGCATCTTAGTTGGGTTCAATCCCATCTTTCATTCATATCTCATCCTCAATTCTCCAGGCAGCATTTTCAAAAACAAACACGTCAAATTTCTCAAGTCTCAACTCAATGAATCCCCTTTTCTCCAATCTCCAGGTCTTGACATACTCTTGCAATCCAACCTGTACTCCAACAATGCTGACTTCTCCACAAAAGATAAGCAATATCTACCCAGAGAGACCAATCCCAAGTCCTCAGATTCAAACTCCAACCTCAAAGACATAAACCCCCCTTCTTCTCCTTCTCCTCCTCCAGAACTTCCCACTCCTGCTCCAGAATAAATTAATTTGGACCTCAATACACGTCCCAGGCAAGAAACTCAAAAACCCCAGAGATATGGGTTTCACCATTACTACAAACCACCATCTTACCAAGCAGCATGCAAATGTACTGAATGGCAAAAATGGAAGAAAGCATCTGAAGATGAATTAAACTCTATTGAATCTCAGGAAGTATGGGAAGATTGTTACAACACTCCAAATAACATTCTGAATACAACATGGGTATTTAAGGTCAAAGAGAACTGTCACGGCAAACCTGTGAAATACAAAGCCAGCTTATGTGTTCAAGGCTTTGACCAAATTCATGGATTCAACGTCAAAGAAACTTGGGCACCTAACGCCAAACTACGCTCCCTACAACTTGCGCTACTCTATGGGCTGAAGAATAAGATGAGCTTCACCCAGTTTGACATAAAAGGGGCATTCCTTCACGCCCCACTGAATGAAACAGTTATAATCAAAACTCCCAATGGGTCAAACCAAAATTCACCATACTTAAAATTAAAAAAATCATCATATGGCCTTTGTCAGTTCCCAATGAACCAGTACAAAACGCTCACAACCTGGATTAAATCTCAAAGTTTCCACAAGTCAACTAGCAATCTGTGTCTCTACCTCAACTTGGAGTCTCAAGAAATCCTATATTTCCATGTTGATGACTTATCCATGGAGGTGGGTCTAAGTCTTTTGCTAAAAAATTTTTTGAATTGATTTCCCAACTCCTCCTGTCATCCACCCAACACAATCCTTGGTATGCTCATGGAGTTTAAGGGAGACAAAATTCCCTCAAGTCAGCCAAATCACATCAACCAAGGATTGGAGAAACTTGGACTCACCCATTGCAAGGATACTTACTCTCCACTACCTCAGAATCTGCATCTTGAGTCTGCAACAGACAAGGATCACGCAAAATTTTGCCAACTGAATTTCAACTACCTGTTGGAGTCAATGATTGGATCA
This sequence comes from Puccinia polysora, assembly GCA_025617555.3. NCBI lineage: Eukaryota > Fungi > Basidiomycota > Pucciniomycetes > Pucciniales > Pucciniaceae > Puccinia > Puccinia polysora. Next base: position 19,694,088 of record CM062612.1, on the reverse strand, counting down.
TGGACTCTTACTCAAATCAGAAAGTTGAGGACTGGATTTTGTAAGAAACAAAGTCAATGAGTTAATTGCAAGGTCCTGGAAAAGACCAGTTTAAATAGGAAACTAGAGAGCCCCTCACAGGGGGACTAAGGACTTGATGACTAATCAAGCATTTTCAGAAACTATATGGACAAAAGACAATGTGATCAACTATGGAGTAAGCCAATAAGAAAGAATTCATAAGTTTATAAAGGAACAGGTGACATGCAGTAATAAGATTCTGTCACAGAAGGGATCAAGGCTATCAGCGGAAGACATTATAATTCAAAACACCCCCTTGCTGGTAGGCTTGAGACTGGGTGAGAAGGCAAGGAGGTATGACAACGCAGGCTAACAAATTAATGATAAAAGGGACAACATTGGGCACAAAAATGCTGGATAAATAGGCTTTCAATCATGCCTTCAGGTGGTGACTTGGCAAAACTAGTGAGGTAGCAGTTGCATTGCAAGTGTAAGGATGATACTTGAGAGGCAGTCAGGGGGACATGCGCAAGCGACGGCAGGCAGGAGTTGAGAAGGCAAGGTCGCAGCCAAGTGACAGTTGAGGATGGCAACCAATCAAAGTTGCAATTGACAGAGAGAGCAAAAGTTGCGGGTGGTGCCAGGATTGATATCAGATGATAGAAAGCAAGAGATGTTGCGACCGATCACATTCAAGAGTGCAATACAATTTCGCAAACAGAGCAAACAAGGAGTTGGAAGCAAGAGATGAGTGGAGATTGATGTCGCTAGCAAACTTGAGGTTGATATTGAAGGACCTGAGAGTGCGAGCAAGGTGCAAGCGATGTTGCAAGCAATGAAGTCAGAAGGAAATCAAAATTGGAGAAGGAGGCCATTGGCGATCAATGATGAGGGTTGATGGTGAACTGTTGGTGATAGACAAGAAGGGTGAAAAGAACAAAGCAGGAAAGAAAAGAAAGGAATCAAAAAGGGAAGAAAGTAATAAGAGAGAGAAGTACAATCAATGGGATTAAATGATTTGGTCAACCAAGCGAACTTGAGATGGCAAAGATGATGAGGGCGTATTTGACTCGCAATTGACAGAGCGAGTAGACGAGGCAGATGAATCTGACCGACGAAAAACAAGTACGACACCAACAAAGTTGCCAGATGAGAAGAGCGAGGGACGGGATGACGAATCTGCCAGAACCTTGGAGGGTACCGTGAGTGAGGTTATGGACCAGATGACAAGGGTTGAGATCCTGGAAGGGTTGGAAGGAGGACCAAGTCTCGGGACAAGCACCCAAGTCAAGAACGACTTGGTTGTTGGATTGGAGGGAGGACAGCATGACCTGATTGAATAGCAAAGGGAGAAGACGAGCAAGGAGGAGATTGGGACCAAGGTGATGGGAGGAGAGGGAGTTGGATGAGAGATGGAGGAGGATGACCAAGTCCTTGGTAGGGATGAGATGGTGGGGATGAGTGAATGAGCCAAGGATTGATGAGGGGCGGATGTTGAAGTAGCCCAGGTTGAGTTGATCAAGATGGTTGATGAGCTGAGAGGAGGTTAACCATTGAGTAACCTAAATGTGAAGGTTCCAATGTGAAGAGGGAAGATTGTAGGAAGAAGGCTGACCAAAGTGGTGGTTGTTATGGTTTTTGGTCTGATCAGGAGCATGGAAGTGGATGGAGGGATGAGCTTGACTATTAAGCTCATCCTCATCTCACCCTCTCGCCGAGAGAGTCAAAGACCGGTAATTGGGATGAGACTTTTGGAGGCGTTCCGATTGAAGAAAAAGAGCGGGAAGGACAGAAGATAAAGGGCCAATTAAAAAGGAAGAATCAATTGAATGAGGAGCAACCCAAGTTGCAGGATGAAGGACATTGGACATCAATTGAGCCAGGCATGAATTTGATTACATGGCAAGGACACAGAATTGGGGCTTTAGTTCTTGACCAAGCGGGGAAAGGAGGGCATTTGGAGGTTTCAGGATTGATATGATGAGCAATTGAGGTTGCCAGATTGAGTTGGAGAGCAATCAAGATGTAGGGAACATTGCGATCGACTGGATGAAAATGACGGTTATGGCATTGGATGATCAAGGAGCTGAGGGATCAAGCCTGAGGTAACAACGGGGTTGAAGTAAGGGTGAATAAGACCAATGAAGGTCACTAATTGAGGTTGATGAATAGGATCAGTTGGATGAATAACCTGTTGGAGTCAAGTTCAAGGTTGGATGGAAGTGGAAGTGAGACCAATGAAGGTCAAGTAGGAAACCAGAAGATCAATGATTGTGAGCTGAGATAACTTGAAGATAGGGATCAAGGAAATAGGCATTGATGGTTGGTCTTGATTGGATGATGAAGGAACTAGGGGATTGAGCCAAGGTAATAACGGGGTTTCAGTAAGGGTAAGTAAGACCAATGAAGGTCACTAATTAATTAAGGTGATCAATAGGATGAGTTCAGATGAATGGGTAGATACGGTCAGTAATAGAAAGACAGTAGTGCTACTCGGGAGGACCATAGAGGTGACTAATTGAGGTGATGGATAGGATCAGTTGGATGAGAAGGTAGATAGGGTCAGTAATAGAAAGACAGTAGTGCTACTCGGTGTTGAGGGATGACCAACAAAGGTCACTGAATAAAGAGTAGATGCAATTAACAATAGGATAATTGGAGAGCTACCACACAGAGAGGATCTACTTGAAGCAAAACAGAGACAGCACAATAGGTGGTTCTCTGGGCTCATAATTGGTTGGAGTCAATGATTGGATCATGGACTCTTACTCAACTCAGAAAGTTGAGGACCGGATTTTGTAAGAAACAAAGTCAATGAGTTAATTGCAAGGTCCTAGAAAAGACCAGTTTAAAAAGACAACTAGAGAGCCCCTCACAGGGGGACTAAGGAATTGATGACTAATCAAGCATTTGCAGAAACTATATGGACAAAAGACAATGTGATCAACTATGGAGTAAGCCAATAAAAAAGAATTCATAAGTTAATAAAGGACCAGGTGACATGCAGTAATAAGATTCTGTGACAGAAGGGATCAAGGCTATCAGCAGAAGACATTATACTCCAACACTACCGCTCCGCCATAGGGCTTCTCAACCATTAATCACAGTACACGCGTCCATATATTTCTTTTGCCGTATCTAGCCTTGCAAGGTACAACTACAAGCCTGGCAAGACTCACTGGAGAGAGGTGCAAAAAGTCTAGAAGTACCTCAAAACCACCAGGGACCTCAAATTAACTATCAAGTTCAATCCCTCTCAAGAGATGATCTCTGGCTACAGCAACGCTACATGGGGCAATGATCCTATCTTTGAAAATTCCCAGATTGGCTACGTGATCTTCCACCAAGGCAGCCCAATAGTCTGGAACTCATTGCAACAAAGAAACATCACTTATTCTTCTACCAAGTCCAAACTTAACGCCCTTCTTGACTGCTACCTTGAACTGAAGTGGATTACTCACCTAGTTAACGAGATATATTGCAATTCCAAAAGAATACCACAAATTTACATAGAAAATAAAGGTTTAGAAGATAAAATAAAGAAATTGGGCTCACACTCCAAGTCACACCATATCAACATCAAGACTGAAGGACTAAGAGAGGACTTCAGTCTCTTCATGTACAATCTTACTCTGGTCCCAACTGAAGAAATGATAGCTCATTCACTAACCAAAGCCTCATCCATCAACTCCATTAAGCGCCTGCAAAACAAGGTATTCACAAATTCTTTCCTTGAATCCTCTTTGGTTTCCCTGCTTCCCAGTCACAAGGGGTGTTGAGATTCCACAACTTACAATCCGCGCAATATCTGCTTCTCCCGCGCTCCTGTTGTGCTCCCTACTGCTCTTGCGCTCTTCTTGGCATTCTACCAGGGACCGGGACCGCTACTTTAGACTGTTTTGACCATTCTATTTTTTTCTTTCTGTTTGATTCCTTTCTTTTTCCTCCAACTCCTCTCTTTTTCTTCCTTTCCTTATCTTTTCTTTACTTATCTACTTGTACAATTATCATCTCATCATCAGCCTTCTGACAACCAAGATGTAAACTTCTTTCAACCTGCCAATCATGCCTGGTAAGGCTCTACTCTTTCGGATTCTTGATCATCTCTTAATTCTAACGTCAAAACCTCTTCAACCAGCCTCCGCTCAAGCTCTCAGATTACCCTATCTCATCCTCACTTAATCTGTTTGATTCAGGCATAGGGTCCCCATTCTTGCATTATCTGTTATTTCTTTTCTATTCCTCACCATTGTTCTGCTTCACATGTTGCTTGTATTTTCCCAGTCTGCTGGTTCTATGTCTTAAGGAAATTTAGCCTATCTTATCAATTTGTAATGTAAACCAATGGTAACAGTTCAGGAGGAAGAACTGTCCCTAAATTTATTTGAGAGTTATAAAGTGATGCTACAACTGGATTAATTTGATTCAAACCTGTTCTGTCAAGGCTTTTCCAAACATCCAACAGGCTTCCCAAAGAGTTTGCAAGGAATTGTTTGACAGTTGCATGGGCCCCTTCAGCCCAAGAAGTTGTTTTGTTTACAAAATCTGGGTCTATACAAGTCCATGCTGGTACAAAAATCTGTTTGATAGGGATAATTTTATTTTCCATATACTCAAGTACATCCTCATAGTCTTTCAAGAAAAAATATACAAGTCAAAAGTTCAGAAACCAAAACTAGGAAGAATAAGAACCAGTAATTTGGACCTACTCTGAGTTCAACGTAATTGAACTCCACCTCCTCCTTGGTCTTTGAGGCCCCATACTTTTCCCACAGATTCATAAAGCTTTTCCAGCCTTCAACATCATTAACAAAGCGCACTTTACAGTTTGCTTTTATGTTTTTAGACAAGGGCCAAGTGAAAAATTGTCTTGATGACTCTGATTAACTAGTTTCCATTTCACAAATCAGAGCTTTTTCAAGGTCCTTCACAAAGACTTTTGGAAGTCTCTCAAGATCATAAGACAACTTCTTTAATGCATTTAAATACCAACTGTAGAACTCAAAATTTTCTTTTGTTATAAAAAAAGAGCTTTTGTAAAGGTTTTCCAATGGGCTGTCATTTCTACAACATGCAATAGTGGGGTTTTGTACATATTTGTTTTATAAGTACAATCCAACATAGCAAAATGATGGAATTGTTTTAGGAGCTTTACTGCCTCTGGATGTGCTAAGTACAGGGCCTCCAAGTGACCCTCTTGGCTGAAATTTGACCTGTGAATCCAACTTGTTTCTTCAAGCTGGTCATAGAGTAACTCCATAACACTTTTTTTCCTTCAGTTCTGGAAGTGTTACCTTCCCCTTAGTGTTATAGATTGTTTGGTAATCAACATAATCCCGCCCATCAATCTTGCTCAATTTTCTCTTCAGTTGTAACTTATTGATCCCATCTTCTACTAGATTGTCTAAGGCCACCCCCAAGATTCTCCTCAGTGCAGGATGCTCAGAGGGATGTTCAGATGGTTGATGGTTATGTTGGGTTTCTTTGTAGGAGAGGCGCCACAAGGGGTCTGCCTTTGTGAAACTTGCATGGATTTAAAACTAGCAACCAACCTTTGATGTGTGAGTTTGTCTAGAATGTTTGGTAAGAAGATTTCCTGAATAGTGATAAGATTTCACAGAATGATTTGAGAACTAAGAACCAGCAGACTAAGATCCTCAACATCAGAAACAGGAAACATAGAAAGGAAGAGATATAAATGAAGAGGAAAAAGAGAGAACCAACGAGCAATAGGACATAAGAGGCTGAGCGGTCAGGAAGGAGAGGATTTGAGGCGAGAAAGATATGCAAGCTAGTTTGATAGAGATATAAGCTGATGGTTGGTCACAGAGTTGAGGTGCGGATCACCTTACCAGACAAGGAATGACGAAAAGTATGTTTGGAGCGTATTGGATGGGCTCAAAGAGGTGAGTCGGCCAGTTGATGAGTGGTGGTTTGACGGTCAAGAGAATCTTGATGGTGAAATAAAGAAAAATGAGAAAAGAAGAGAATAGACATAGAATAGGAAATAAAGTGAAAAATAAAAGAAAAGTAGATCAAAATATAAAAGAGGAGATTGAAATCTAAAAGAGGATTTAAGAGAAAAGAAAAGGTCTAGTCGCCCGAGCTGACAAACAGAGAAGAGTTGGAAGAGGAGAATGCCGCCATTCTCCCAGAGATCCCCGGGGATTGGTCTCCCGGGGATAGGTTTACAGAGATTGTAGTTGAAGAGGAAGAAGTCGTCTAGTGGCCGCGGGGACGAGTGGCATTCCCAACAAATAGGAACCATGTCTATCACAGGCTAAATCCACACATTGGTCATGCTTTTAGTTGAAAACTGTTAAAGCATAACCACGCTTCATTTCCCATGTTTTACAATAGTTTTTTGCCTCTTCCCTAGTAGGAAAGGCTCTCAACGGAGGTGGTTCAAGTGGATCTAGGAAAAATTAATTGGTTAAGTCATAGTTTAATAGTTACATGCACCCATCATTTTCAATTAAATTAAACATAGCAAAGATCAGTGACATAAAATGTTACTCACCACTGTCCATTTTTGAATCATTTTGTTACTATATTGTAACCCTTGATGAGGATGCACTCAGGCTTCCAATGTTTCATTAACTGAATCTTTTTTTTCAAAAGCTTTCTTGATGGAACTATCAAATTAGACCTTCCATGCAGCCATGTCAGAAGAAGGACTGCTTGCCACTGTAACCATGCAAAAAAATGAAATGGTATATTTCAGTATTCAATCCAACTTTCAATTTATCAAACAAAGTTTGCTCACTTTCAAGTAGAGAAAGAATTGTTTGCAGATTTTTATATGATTTATGATTATTTACTTTTATTTCACAAGGCTTTTTCTTTGATGTCTCTTTGGGATTGCTAGGTGAGGAACAAAAGCCCTACAAAGTGTGTTTTAATCCCAAATTTGGGTTGGAAGAAACCAAGTGTGGTCCATGGGGTGCCCAAAATTCTGGCACGGCTTCTGGGGGGTTGTGCACCCCCAAACATGTGAAATTTGAGCCATGTAAAGGGGTTAAACGGCTCCTACACAGCCCCCAGGGGTCAAGCCTGTTTTAAATGACCCTTTAGAGTTGTCTTTGGGCCCCCACAGCTCATTTGAGCCATGTAGGGCCCTAAAAAACTACCACACGGTTGGAGCCCTGAATTTAACATCACCATTTTATAATTATATAATTTTATAAATTTATAAATTTATAATTTTATAATTTTTTGATTTTTTAATTTTTAATTTTTTAATTTTTTAATTTTTGAATTTTTGAATTTTTGAATTTTTTAATCTTTTAATTTTTTAATTTTTTAATTTTTTAATTTTTTAATTTTTTGATTTTTTGATTTTTTAATTTTTTAATTTTTTAATTTTTTAATTTTTTCATTTTTTCATTTTTTAATTTTTGAATTTTTTAATTTTTTGATTTTTTAATTTTTTTAATTTTTGAATTTTTGAATTTTTGAATTTTTTGATTTTTTAATTTTTTAATTTTTTAATTTTTTAATTTTATAATTTTTTAATTTTTTGATTTTTTAATTTTTTAATTTTTTAATTTTTTAATTTTTTAATTTTTTAATTTTTTAATTTTTTAATTTTTTAATTTTTTAATTTTTTAATTTTTTAATTTTTTAATTTTTTAATTTTTTAATTTTTTAATTTTTTAATTTTTTAATTTTTTAATTTTTTAATTTTTTAATTTTTTAATTTTTTAATTTTTTAAGTTTTTAATTTTTTAATTTTTTAATTTTTTAATTTTTTAATTTTTTAATTTTTGAATTTTTTAATTTTTTCATTTTTTAATTATATGATTTTATAATTTTATAATTTTATAATTTTATTATTTTTTAATTTTTTAATTTTTTAATTTTTAATTTTTTAATTTTTTAATTTTTTAATTTCATATTTTTTTAATTTTTTAAGTTTTTAATTATTTAATTATTTAATTTTTTAATTTTTTAATTTGTTAATTTGTTAATTTGTTAATTTGTTAATTTTTTGATTTTTTGATTTTTTAATTTTTTAAATTTTTAATTTCTAATTTTTAAATTTTTAAATTTTTAAATTTTGTAATTTTTTAATTTTTTAATTTCTTGATTAATTGATTTTTTAATTTTTTAATTTTTTAATTTTTTAATTTTTTAATTTTTTAATTTTTTAATTTTTTAATTTTTTAATTTTTTAATTTTTTAATTTTTTAATTTTTTAATTTTTTAATTTTTTAATTTTTTAATTTTTTAATTTTTTAATTTTTTAATTTTTTAATTTTTTAATTTTTTAATTTTTTAATTTTTTAATTTTTTAATTTTTTAATTTTTTAATTTTTTAATTTTTTAATTTTTTAATTTTTTAATTTTTTAATTTTTTAATTTTTTAATTTTTTAATTTTTTAATTTTTTAATTTTTTAATTTTTTAATTTTTTAATTTTTTAATTTTTTAATTTTCTAATTTTCTAATTTTTTAATTTTTTAATTTTTCAATTTTTTAATTTTTTAATTTTTTAATTTTTTAATTTTTTAATTTTTTAATTTTATAATTTTATAATTTTATTATTTTTTAATTTTTTAATTTTTTAATTTTTAATTTTTTAATTTTTTGATTTCTTAATTTTTTAATTTTTTAATTTTTTAATTATTTAATTTTTTAATTTGTTAATTTGTTAATTTTTTAATTTTTTAATTTTTTGATTTTTTAATTTTTTAATTTTTTAATTTTTTAAATTTTTAATTTCTAATTTTTAAATTTTTAACTTTTTAACTTTTTAAATTTTTAAATTTTTTAATTTCTTGATTAATTGATTTAAATCCGCCATTTATGCATCATCATCCATCCACCATCCATCACATCAAAAACACCCATCCACATCAGGAAATCCATACCGGTCCCATCTCCATTGCATCACACACATCTCTATCGTTTTTCACATACCTTCACATAACCATCTTCACACAAATCCCATCATCATCTCATCACCCCACATCACTCACCACCTTTCTCAACATGTCCAATCAAACATCCAGCCAGCAAGTTGAAAACACAAAAAAGCTGACTGAACTTTTGTTACTGTTTGACTCCCATTCAGACCCTGATTCAGACTCCAATTTGGAATCAACTTGGTTAGATTTGAATTCTCTGTTGGCAAAGCAATACATGGTTCCAAGAATACACACTCTCCATAACCCTATGTATGAAAGGCAAAAGCTTCATCTCATACCTGACTTAAGATTCCAGAAACTGTTCAAAACTTTGTTGCCTTCTTTCATGAAACTTTTGGCAATGATTGAAGACCACCACATCTTCCAGAACAATTCTTGCAATCCTCAACACACTCCAGCCATCCAACTTTCCGTTGCTCTTTGTAGATTGGGGTCAAATGGAAATGGAGCAGCAATCCATCAATTGGAAAATATATTCTCAGTCAGTTACAAAAGCATTGACTTATACACCAAAAGAGTCATGATTGCTATCCTATCTTTCCGTCAATTGGTCCTTTCATGGCCAACCAAAGAAGAATGCAAGGGGATATCTCAAGGAATGGAGACAGAAGGCTTTCCTGGTTGCATTGGTTTTGTTGATGGAACCACCATCCCCTTGATTCAAAAACCCAAGCTAGATGGCAACCACTATTTTGATTGTAAAAAAAAATGCAATTGATTCATTTCTTTTCCAATTGCTATGATAAAACTTTGGATCACAAACTGACCAAATCTGTTCCATCTCTTTGTTTAGATACTCCGTGGCACTACAACTTGTTTGCAATAACAACAAGAAGTTCATCTCCCTCCATGCTGGCCTTCCAGGTTCTTGTCATGATTCATATGCTTTCAATCGGATGCGGATTGCCCAACAACCAGAGATCTACTTTGACCAAGATCAATACCTTCTTGCCAATTCAGCTTATGCTAGTGGGAAATATGTAGTTCCAGCATACCGGAATTTTTCGTCCAATGATCAAGAAAAAACTGATTTTAACTATCATCTTGCCCAATCACGAGTTCCGATTGAGCATGCCATAGGAATTCTGAAAGGAAGATGGGCCAGCTTACGGGAGATGCAAAACCAGCTCCAATGTTCCAAAGATATGAGGTTCCTCATCAACTGGATTATCACTTGTGTAATCCTTCACAACCTTTTGGCCGACATCAAAGATGAATGGGACAAAATATTCCAAGATGATATTCCTGATCCGCCTCAAGTCATCCCTGTCTCATTTGGTACCTCATCTTCTTCTATGAGAGAGCGGATTCTTCCTCTCACCCTTGCTCGCTTTGATGAGTAATTTTTGATTTTGAAATTGGTAAATATTCCCTTCACCGTATTTTTTTGGTTTTGGTTGTTCACCCAAGATTCATAGGCTGAGTTTTTGTTTTATTTTTTTTTAGTGGACTAGAATCCAAAAACACCTCCACCTCAAACCCTGCCACTCACCAAATGCCACCCCCCTTCCCCTCACCACTCAACCCCTTCAACCTCACCCCACTCACTCACCGGTCAAACCCTGCCTCCTCCTCACCAAACCACCTCACTCATCACCACCACCTTCAAAACCTCACGAAAACACCACCACCTTCACTCTTTACCAACCTCACCAACATCCACATCACCAAAAACATACCTACCTCCCACCCAACCTCCATCAACCATCAAAGGTGAGTCCCCTCCCCTCATTGAATCACCTTTCTCTTTTTTCACCTGGCTGATCTCCTACCATAACCCTCCCTTTGAACCCCCCCAGGTCCAGCCAGCCCATTCCCCCTCCCCCTCCTCATCCTCTGGTCCATCCTCTGCCCTTGGTGAGTCCCCCCTCCCCTTCATCTTCTTCCTGCCATCAATCGCGAATCAATCGCTTGATTGATTCGCAATCAATCAGGCAATCAATTGCCAATCAATTGCTCAATCGGGAAATCAATTGCCAATTGATTTCTCAATCAATTGCGAATTGAACGGGCAATTGATTCGCAATCTATTGAGCAATTGATTGCAAATTGATCAAGCGATTGATTGGCAATCAATTGCCCGATTGATTGCAAATTGATTGAGCAATTGATTGGAAATTGATTGGCCAATTGTTTGGGCCGATCGATGCAGAGTTTTTGGAGTGTACAGGGAACTGACTTTCCCTTTGTTTTCCCTTTGTTTTTTCTTTGTTTTTTTTTCTTTTTTTTTGGGTTTTCTAGCTCTTCCAGGTTTTGATTTTCATCTCTTTTTTATTTTTTTAATCCCACTGTTTGTTGCCGATAATGAGAACGTTGGGACATTTTTTTTTATTTGTTTGACCAGTCTTTTTGTTTTTCCAACCTCTTTTTTGATATTGATTCCTTCACTGCCTACCGAACTCAAAATGTTATACAACCATTCAAATTTCACCTTGATCCTCACCTTGGGTGCAGCAAGTGCCTGGGAGGGAGAAAGATGGAAGGAGATGGTATGAAAAACATAAAGAAAGGTGGCAAGCAGAGGAATTGTAGAAAAAGGAGGGCTCAAATGAGGGATTTGGAAATTTCTTTGGAAGTGACTGATGACCGGATCAAGGAAAATTTTGCCTGGTCTAGACGAAAGCTATGCCCTTTTGATCTGTACCCTGCTATCACGGCTGAAAAGAAAAAGAACCCTCAAAAACCCACCCAGGAAGAATTTAAGCAAGCGAAACAGACAATTGGGGCTTTCCACTTCTTCCACCATGGAAAAGTTATCATTCTTGACCAATCTGATCACCATGCTCTGGTTGCCGTCATTGAATTTGTGCTATTGGATTGACTATCTGAGCAAGATAATAAATATATCAACTTTGTGACGACATTCCTTCACTGTTCAAAAAAATTTGTCAACCCGGTTGGTCCCTCAAGATCTTGGGGTGGAAAAATGTGGGCGATTGGTTGGAAAAAATCAATGAACCCTTTGGAGTTATTCGGACATTATGTGAAGAAATCATCCATTAGATCTTCTCCTCAAGAGTACGCTGTCCTCAACCTGAAGGCCAACAAATTATCCCGAATTTTAGGAAAAATGTTTTGTAATTTGGCCAAACTTGCCTTTGAATCAAACCATGATACTATGAAGGACAGCAACATCCCCTCTTTCTCTTTGTTGGAATTTGGTTCCAAGCCTACACCTTTTGATTGCTCCCCACACCTCACTTTCACCTTGGATTCTTTTTACAATTCTCCTCATATTGACAAAGGCAACATCTCTGGCTATTCCTTTTTACTTGTGGTCCCAACCAAAAAATAAAATGGTTGACTTATTGAAGATACGCATGAATATCAATTTTTGGGCAGTCGATTTGTTTTTCCTGACCTTGGCTTTGGAATTGATTTCAAGCAAAAAGGTATAGTCAAAATGGTTTGGGCGGCTAACAAGTACAAGCACTGTACCTTTCCAGCTGTGGACACAGCAACCCATACCAGAATGGCCATGTCACTCCAAATTAATAAAAAAACTCAGAGCACTTGTAGGGACATGAAAAATGGCCAAATTTACTCTAGAGAAAAAAATATCAATAAAAACAAAAAAGATCTGTATATTGGTGGGGTTAAGAATGCTCTCAAACTTTGTTGTAGTAAAAAATAATTTGTTTTTCTTTCATCCATGCAAATATATTTACAAGCCCAGAATTTGAGTAATCTGCTGTATTTCTTCTACCAATCTACCACTGCCAATGCAAGCCAAAGCTACTGATACCTTATCCTTTTTTTTGTTTGCCTGTTGATCCCTCTCCTTTTCCAGTTGCAATTGCTGCCAATCCTTCTCCTTTTCCTCTTTTTGAAACTCTAGCTCAGCTTGTTTCAACCTCCACTCAGCATCCAATTTTTGTTGATTAGCCAAAGTCTCGGCTGGCTGCTTTTGAAAATCCATGGCCAGTTGACAATCCCACTTTTGATTTTCAAACTGAATTTTATCTGATTCAATTTGTGATTTCACTGTTTTTTGGAGGGGAATGGCAATGAGCATGATTTTGAAACCAAGGATATTGAATCAATCAACTTACATGAATCTCGCTTCTCAATGATGTCTTCAAAGCCCGAAAAACTGGAAGTGTTTCTCCTCTTTTGATGACTTTTGGGGTTGACATTGATGGAATTGGAGGCCTTTTGCTTACCCTTGGCAGAGGAGGTTTGAGTCTGAAAGTCCTCACTAGTATTTGAAGGAGATGTGGGAGGCCCCATTGGTTTGAGTTTTTGGCCAATCATAAATGGATGAGCCTGTTTTTCTACAATGTAAATCAGTCAGGAGAAACCAGACAGAATCAAAAACAATTTAGTTCCTTACTTGAGCAGATGTTGATGGCAACGGTGATCCAGGAATAACATCCTCCTCATTGGGCAAGTTCTCCAGTTGTTCTGCCCCAGGAAGAGAGCAATCACAAGAAGGAAGTGAGGGGTCCAAGGTTGGGATTGACTGATCAATCAATACCAAAGTAGAAGTGATTGGAGCCGATTGTGTTTGAATATCCTCTTTGTCATCAGATGGGGGCCACTCCAAGGCCAAGGTTTCATCAAGGTCCCCATTGGTAGGCTGAGCATCCCCAGCCAAGTCCTTGGCATCAACAAAATCAGATTGTTGGGCATTGAAAGCAGCTAGGGGGGTGATGTTGGCCTTCTTTCCAAAGATTTCATCCATTTGAATATAAAAAGGACAAATGGAGTACAACTTTTCAACCACCAAGTTGATTCCTTTGGCTTTGTCCAAGTTGGTGATACCAAAGCCAGTGGAGATAGACATGGAGTGGGCCTTTTTGTACTTGGCTCAATAGTTTTTGAACCGCTCCCTCATCTGTTTGGATGACAAATCCAGCCTACCTTTTGTTTTTTTCTTGAGTTCATTGGCCATCAGGAGATAACCATTGACCTTAGAGGATGGAGGTCGGCCAAAACGTGTTTCTTTGTCGGATCCAAAGTAGGCATGGTAGTTGGAGGGAATTTTCAGCCAGTTTACCAGGATGATGTGATCAGCTCTCTTGAGCTGACTTGAGCCCTTGGAAGCTGATGGGGGAGGATTGTTTGTTTTGGAGTTCCTTGGCAATGTTCTCTTGGGTGTGTTGGACTTGCGGGGGGAGGTTCGCTGAGGGGCCATTTGAAAGAGTAAGGGCTAAGCAAGTGATGAGAGCGATAAAGTGATGAGAGTGGTGAAGTTTTGAGAGCAATAAAGTGGATGAGAGTGATCAAGTGATGAGGGCGGTTAAGTGATGAAGTTTTGAGAGCAATGAAGTGGATGAGAGTGATCAAGTGATGAGAGCAATAAAGTGATGAGAGTGGTCAATCAATTTTATGATGAGGGTGGGGGTAAAAAGTTTTCCGATGAGTTTGGAGGTAGAAGGAGGTGGGAAGACAGGGGTGTATGACGCGGAAAGGTGGTGGAAGCATTTAAATACTTTATTTAAAAAAACCCACTTATTTCAGGTTAAATTTGACACGTCTGATCTGAAATAAGTGGCTTTTTTTGATTTTTAATGGCGGGTTAGAAATGGCGGATTTGGGTTGAAACCCGCCATTAAAAAATGGCGGGTTTGGTTAACTTTGATACGCAATAATAAATAATAAATGATAAATAATAAATAATAAATAATAAATAATAAATAATAAATAATAAATAATAAATAATAAATAATAAATAATAAATAATAAATAATAAATAATAAATAATAAATAATAAATAATAAATAATAAATAATAAATAATAAATAATAAATAATAAATAATAAATAATAAATAATAAATAATAAATAATAAATAATAAATAATAAATAATAAATAATAAATAATAAATAATAAATAATAAATAATAAATAATAAATAATAAATAATAAATAATAAATAATAAATAATAAATAATAAATAATAAATAATAAATAATAAATAATAAATAATAAATAATAAATAATAAATAATAAATAATAAATAATAAATAATAAATAATAAATAATAAATAATAAATAATAAATAATAAATAATAAATAATAAATAATAAATAATAAATAATAAATAATAAATAATAAATAATAAATAATAAATAATCAATAATAAATAATAAATAATAAATAATAAATAGTAAATAATAAATAATAAATAATAAATAATAAATAATAAATAATAAATAATAAATAATAAATAATAAATAATAAATAATAAATAATAAATAATAAATAAAAAATAAAAAATAAAAAATAATGAATAATGAATAAATAATAATACACAGATGTCAAATAATAAATTTGAAATCTTAATTTATAAATTTCAATCAAAAATAAAACAATTTTTGATAACTAATAATAGATCATAGACTAAAATTTTCATAATAAATATCAAAGCATAAATAATAAAAAAATCAAATCTATCACCATGCACGCAATGAATCCTCCATTCAGATGTAAATCAAAAAATCAAGATATAGTAAAGCCTACAAATTTACAAATCAGTTACTGTTGAAAAAAGAATTAAAATGATGTAGGTCCAAAAAGTTAAAAAAAAATTAGAAGTCCTTTTTGGCCAAAATGGGCAAAATAAGTCACAGGCCTTTTTTTTTGAGGGGGCCTGTTGGTGTTTATTATCCATGTAAGAAAAAATCTTCATTTGAACCAGGTACTTGCACAATTCCACCTAATACATAATAAATCAATGTTCATGTTCAATCAAAAAATTAATCTTTTTTTTGTTTTACTAATAACTAGAGGTGGATTTTTAACCATTTTCAGGGATTTCCAAATTTTATAGAAAATTTTTTTGTCCACTGAAAACAGTAGGATCAAAAAAAAAATTGTATTTGACTTTTTTTTTCTTATTTAAATATTGAAGTATTTTTGTAAGTGCAAATTTTCTTTTCTCTAGGTTATGGTATCAATTATTTTTGTTGATCCCAAAACAATATTTTTTCAGGAACTATCTCCAATATTTCTTTTCTAGTTAGATAAAAATTTTTCCTATTCAACCTATTAGGGCTATTCAATGGTTTTTCTATGTCTGAGTAAGATTATAAGATTAAAATTCATCATATTTCTATCAAATTTCCTGTCTTGAAATTCTCCATGATTGAATTACTTACTAATCCCTTTTTTCCAATCCATTTGGCAATCTCAGGGGGTTTCCACAAATTAGTTTCTGTAAAGTTGAGGTGTGCTAAATCAAAAGTGTGATGGAAGCTATATCTTCTGAACTGTGTAAGAATTTGACTATTTAGAATCAAAATTTCTATTATTAATTCCAGAATTCAATCAAAATATAACCTGAGGAAATAGAAGCCCATCCCTGAAGAATGGGATCAATTCAAAATTAACATTAATTTCAATATATTTTGTCAACAAAATTAGATGTAAAAAAAACATGTGCTCTTGATATTTCATTCAGTTATTCACCCTTACTGTAAGATTTTATACTTTTTTTACCAATGTAAACTATCTATCTTTTTCTTTCCTACACAATAAATTCCTTCAAGAGTCATTTTGGACAAAGAAAAACAGAATGACTCTCCATGCACGTTCCTGTCTTCCTGTTTTGTATGCTTTTACAATGAGGTTTATCACACCTATCTACAGTGAGTGATGAGCTTCCCTTACAAATTTTGAAACAACAACCTCTGTTGCAATTCAATCTTTCTCTACAGGGGGTTTTTCCAATTCCTATTTCTGTTGTAGTCCCACCGCAAGAATTGCAAGCGGACAGCGTGCTCAAAATGTTTCCGTTTAGCAAGCATAGCAGGATTAAATGGCTAATTGATGCCATGGCTAGTTCATAGAATATTTCTGAAATAAATTTATACCTTTCTACCTTCCTAATACAAAATAAATCAAAATAAAAGTCAAAATTCAATTGAAATATTGTTTCAGGCTCCCACACAAAATTCAAATATTTACTTTAATTCACTCATTTATTGTTCTCAAAAATTCACAAAAGAATCTGACTGTGGACTCACAGATATTTGATATTTGTGATCAAATAGGGTTCAGTTGATGGATAGCAACACAGGAAACCGTCAGCTTTTCCGCCCATATCAATACATCGCTGGTCAGATCATGTCATATCACTCGCCAAAAAGTTCAATACTTAAAGAAAAACCAAACTGAATTTTGGTTTGAAAAATTTGAAGCACTTTCAACACAGCGACTTCTTTCTCAATTTCAAGAATTCACGGCCTACACGAATGGAATTTCAATCAAGTCAATCATCAGCTGAAGGGTAAATTGAAAGTATTATGGATTGACTACAGAGAACTGAAATTTTATGATTTAATTGTTCTGATGAAGACAACAATCTAATCAGAATAATTCTACGTGAACTGTGAACTGTGAACTGATCACGAGTGGGATAAGTGAAAAACCCACAGTGGTTGCAATTACTTTTGTAAAGAAAAGAAGGGGTGCAGCAAGCGTGTGCTCTTCAGATTATATTAGTTATAGAGCCTGATTTGAGGTGCCATGCTCTCTGATTGACGTCAACCCTCTTTTTTTGGTCAAACTATACACTACTGTAATGGATTTACCTTCAACGATGATAACCTCATTTATAGGCCACTTCATCATACCTGGCCAGCCTCACTCGACTCAATCCTGATTGAGTACGCCGTAGGATTCAGCCTTTTCTCCGGCTTTTCCCGCTTAACAGTCGTTCCAATTCCATTAAGTGGCACAGGGTTGGTAGGAATAAATAATGGCTATCACATACTGAATGGCCGCTGCGTCTTACTCGAACTCATGATTGAAGTTTTCACTCTTACTTTTATTGTTCTCCACTCAATACGCATATCTCATGAGAAGGTTTGCAAAAATTAGGGTCTACTCGGTTAGCGTGTGCGGAACCAACTTCGGAATACTTGTGTCGACTGCGGATGTTGTAATCGGCGCATTGGTTGTGACGGAACCCGCCTCTTCCCGGCTCCTTATGTGAACTTGCTAAAACTTGCCTTCAGGAAGTCAGAAAGCGGAAATCAAAATTTTTGCTGATAATACTGCTGACAGACATAATCGGCGCGAACCCCCCCCCCCCCCCATGAGATATCTGTAGATATCCGTAGCATTGGACATTCATCCGGCCCGTCGACATGAAACTAACCGCGGTATGACCGCACGAAAGCTACCGCCACCTGCCATAGGCCGGTTGGCATCGGCAGCAAGATAACGTAAAATATGTAAAGATTATTGCCACTTGACCTTTGCATCAAGAAGTGTATGTGACAAATAAAGGGGAGGCTTTGCTGACAATCATTCAAAGCCAAGTAATATGCTCAAACGGAACCCTCAAGAGGGCGGTGAAAGCCGGGTCTGACAGACTGATACAGATACCCTGATCAGTCAGAGATGTCATTGATTTTTTTTCCATTGGAATTGCACTCTTCATCATGCTCTTATACTGAGTTTCCTCATTTCTTTTTATAAAACTATGTACAAATCATATTTGAACCAAAGCAATGCAAATATAAAATCATCCTAGCCTCCCCTAGTGCTACCTAACTTGCAATGTTGTAAAATGATAAACTTTTTCTCAACACTTCATCAGATAGGAATATTGGGTGTTGTTGGTTGAAAGTTGCATTATTTTGGATTTTTAATGACCTGATAAGATCACCCAAGATTGATCCCAGGACTGACGGACATACGTTTCAATGATTCCATCATGTTTTTATGCTCTCATCTTCTCTGGACCAAGTATGTGCATATTAAATCATAGAATTAAAGCTCATTGCTTCAAAAGTTCAATTGCTAGATTGAATTTTTGAAATTACTAAGTGGCCTCAATGATAGGCAAAAGTTTATTATTCTATTATTCTATTTTTCACAATATCAACCTGAGCATTGATTGATCAAGGAGAGCTTCCAGATTTACCATTGATGGTTTCCAGTAGAGAAACTAAGCCAACTAAAAATCATGAAAAACTATCATAATTTCTTATCATGGTTTTTAGATCTTGTTTTGCTTTGAGGTATATCCAGTGAATGTTTGAATAGATATGAAGATCAAGTGAAAATTAAGAGATCAATTGCTACAAGATTTTTTTTATTTTTTTATGATGATGATAATGGCCATGGGTGATTGATTTGGGGGGAGGAACCAGGATGCCTTTTGATCAGGAGCACAAAAATATGGGTTCAAACCATTTTTCTGGTCAAACCAAACCCTTGAAAGGAAGCCCGCCAATGATACATTGCTAATTTCCCTTGGTGATTGATGACCTCATTCTATGATTGGCCATGCTATTGTGGTATTGGTGATCAATGTAGTTCTGCTGAAAAACCACAGGTGATTTATTTTGTGTTTTCAGTCTTGGAGTTGAATATGAGTTAGCAGGAAAAACATGATAACGTTGGGATGCAATTAAATTCTGAAATTGGAATTGACATGCAGGTGGAGGTTTTTTAGAATGATTTTCTCAAAGGTATTTAGTTGGATGAGATTCCCAGTGGGATGAGTTAGTTTGAGAGCAAGGGGTTATTTGATGAAAATGTTAGTTGGAATCTATTTTCAAAGATTTTATATACCATTTGTGAAAAAACCAATTATTTTGAGGTAACTCTGACAAGCCCAATGTGAAATAGAGGTATTTTTTGATTTTTGAATGGAGTGTTTTTAAATCTGGGTATCTTAATGAAACCCAAAATAAAATAATGGTTTTTATGCTAACTCTGATACTAACTATTAAATCAAGATACAACAAAACAATTTTGGAATTAAATATGTTATGATAAAATTAGATGCAAATATTTTATTGTATATTAGAAAATAAGTTTAATTGAATCAAAACTCAACTCAACTAAATAAAATTCACAATAGAGGAATTTAATTCTCATCATTCCATTTTTATAATTTCATAAAATCAATCAATAAAAACCCAAGACAGAGGAATGTAATTTTGACTCAATGGAGTAGCCTTCATTTAAAAACATCAAAAAAAACCACTTCTATTTATGGGACCAGCTTAACAGACTTTAAACTTGTATCAATTGACTAGAGCAAAACTACATCAAAACCCGAAAAGAATTGGGCTATTCCATTGAAGGGGAATCAATACAAGTCCACCTAAACAGACAAGCCCTGAATTAAAAACACCAAAAAAAACAACATCAAATTTTTTTAGCTGATTTGATCATAAGAAGTCAAAATACTCCTTATGGTGGGATTGGGCCAACACATGCTGATTTGTATTACCAATAAAATCTCATTCAAAACACTCAAAACAGTGATTTCAACTCAAAAAACTCAACAAAATTCTGTTCAAAATGTGTTAATGCTTTATATTAATAAAAGTAAAAGATCAGCATCAGAAGTACATTTTAGACCAAACCCAAATGAAAAAATGACCACCCAAATGGATAAATTATATGATGTCTATAAATTTTAATCCAAATACAGTTGATCTTAGAGATGATCAACCAAACCAGAAGCTTTTTTTGAATCAAAGAAGAAATTTTTTATATAATAGGCAGGATTGGGATCATATCTACCACAGGTAATGAATAAACCATTTGTTATTTTTAACAGAGGAAATGAATATGGAATTTGATGATTCCTTTCCACCCATTCTCATAGGATTATAAATAAAACATGAATCTAAAGAAATGAATCCAATTGGCCTTTGATAAGTATCTTGTATTATTTGAGCGATATCCAACTTTCAAAGCCATTTGAAAAATTTTATCTTTTCATTTATGCCTCCAACATATAGTCTTTGTTGAATATTTTTTGCCTATTTTCTACCACCAAGTCTCTTTGGCTAGCATGCATCATCTTTCCTCAATACTTTTATCACGTCCCTTTTTAGTTGAAAGCATCCATCTTAATCATACCCATGTGATATGGCAATGATTATAAATCACAATTGCTTTCAAAGACAGGATCCCAAACCTCCCCTAAGAAAATATGCAAGGTTTCATGAAATCTATTGAGGTATTTCACCTTTGGTTCCTACCATCAAACATCACTTATAAAACACTAAAATAAAATTAATTCATCAATGAATAATCACCAAAGATGATCTTCTGGTTGAATTCTCCTTCAAATTTTCTTCCTCAGAAAATGATTATGATTCCAAATTAAGGGAGCCTAATAAAATTTCATTGGGTTCCCTGAGGTATGAAATTCAGATCCTGATCCTGAGGCTTTTGAAAAGAAACATCATATTAAATTCAATTCATGGAAACATCAAAATGAAGACTTCTCAAAATAAATAATTAAAATTTTTGGTATTTCTGGCAGTTTCCTTTCCGTCTTAATTTAATTTTCAAATATTTTCAAATATTTGAATTACATGCAAGGTGTATTTCAATTTGTGTCAACCTTGCTGGATTGTAAGATGTTTGACTCAATCCTTGGCGTAGCAACAAATTTTTTGAGTCCTCAACTAGGGAATTGGGTGTTGATTAGTTTATGAGTTTCAACATTTCAAAAAGAAGAAGAATTGGTAATTTTTAATTAATTTCAGGAATCATCAATCAAATTGGAATAATTAATCAAAAAGAGATCATCAAACAAGAAATTCAAACAATCAAAAAATACAACTTCCTGAAATGGAAGGGTTACACTATAACCTCCAATGATGGTGGAGAGACTCAGCCACAAAAGATCCCCTGAATTTTATTATCTTTCCTAATATGTGGGAACAGGGCAAGCACATAATGTTGGAAAAATGTAGAAATCAAATTTTTCTTTTTTTATAAAAAGAATTCTTGTAAATTTTTTACTGTTAGCAGTCATTCTGACAACATATAATAGAATGGGTTTTTTGCTATTTTTTTATAAATACAATCCAAAAAACCAATATGATGTAAGTTTTTACAAAGTTTTATAGCCTCAGGGTGAGCCAAAAACAGGGCCTCTATGTGGCCCTCCCCACAGAATTTTTACCTGGACACCAACTGAGTATCTTTGAGATTTTCAAGTGACACATTCATCAAAATCTCCCCTTTGAGTTCTTCTCCTTTCAACTTGTGCTTAGTCTTATCAATTTTTCTATTTTCAATGTATGCTCCCCCATCAATTTTGCTCAATATCTTTATGAGTTTAATTTTATTGAGCCCATCTTCCATGAATTTCTTAAGTTTATCTATAGCCACATATGCAATTCTCATCAGTTGAGGGTGCACTGAGCACTTTCAGGATGGTTCATAATATTTTATGGAGAGGCGCCAAATTTGAAATTCTACTTTGAAAATTGCATGGATCATAAATCGAGACCTAAAATCAATTTTTTGATTTTTCCTTTGCCGTTTGGTGAGCGAATTCCCCAAATATATTCCATTTCTGTTGAATGTTAGGTCAAAAAGTTGTGTCTCTTTGAATTGTATGTTTTCAGCGCATTACTATGCATAGAATTCCATTTTTATAAAAAATTTTTTTTTGACTCCCTCTTACTGAAGGATGGTCAAGGGCTTCTAATATCTTATAGTTACAAAATCATATCTGCCATATTTGAATTAATTTTCATCAATTCAAATCAACAAAATTGTATGTGAAATGTTGCGCACCACCACTAGCCAATTCTTGTTGTCTAACATCTTATTCCTGAATTTTAAATATAATGAGGGTGCAATTGGGCTTACACCTGTTTTATTTCCCAAATACCTAGCTTCTGCCAATTCTTGGTTGATGGAACTTGATAATATTTGGATGAATTTCTTTAGAGCTGAAAACCAGCAGACTAATGGTAAAAGTCAGAATCATGAGAGACAAGACAAACATGAGGAAGAAGAAAGGAATGAAGAGACCAACAGCTTTGAGAAAATTAGAAAGAAAGAAGGAGATCAGACG
Organism: Puccinia polysora; assembly: GCA_025617555.3. Lineage (NCBI taxonomy): Eukaryota > Fungi > Basidiomycota > Pucciniomycetes > Pucciniales > Pucciniaceae > Puccinia > Puccinia polysora. The sequence goes on along the minus strand of CM062612.1, from coordinate 19,671,365 downwards.
GAATAGGGTGTTGGTGGCGAGAAGGTTGAGAGTGAAGACAAGGAAGAAAGATACTAAAAGTTTGAAAGATATTGTCAGGACAATCATGTGAGGACGGTCTTGATGATTGAGTTCTTACCAGGCATAATTTGAAAAACAGAGAGATAGTTCAGACGAGATTGAAAGAGTTTGGAGATCAGATCTTGTTTTGAGAGTTCAAGATGACGGAGTTGAGTTGATTCAGATTGGAGGGTTGAGAAAGGAAGGTAGGAAAGGTGGAAAGATGAGGAAACAACAAAGAGAGATGAGAATTGGGAGCAGGAAATAAAAGGAAAGAAAAAGGGAGGAGACAAGAGGGAAGAAAGAGCCTTCACTGGAAGTTCACCCGGGGATTTGCCCAGGAGGTAGAGAGACCAAGGTGATACCAACATGTCACAAGTCTTTTTCTCAGTTCATCCGGGGAACTGCTGAAGCAGAGACTGAATGAGCACAAAGTGAGATGGGCATAATCTTAACACCCCTTGTGACTGGTAAGAGGGCAATCCAAAAAATAAGTTGTTATTTTTCTCAAAGACTGTATTTTGAAGAAGTTGTAGTGAATTTGTTGAACAGGCTTTTGTAAGAGAGTCCGCAACCATAGAGTGACTTTGAATCAAGCTAAGTATGAATTCATTGTTTGCATAATCTTTGCGCAATCCCTTAGTTTTGATATCTATGTGTCTTGATTTAGAGTGCGACCCAAACTTCTTGATCTTGTCATCTAGACCCTTATTATCAATATGTAGAGTAGGCTTTGTTTTGGTGATTTGATGGATCTTGCTGAAAAGATGCTTGATCCATTTAATTTCTTGGTAGCAATCAAGTAAGGAATTTAGCTCTGATTTGGTAGAAGAATATGTGATGTTCTTCTGTTCAGTGGAGTTCCAGATGACAGGACTGCAGCAGTGGAGGATCATGTAACTGGTTTGAGATCTGTGAAGGGTTGGGTCATCTCCCCAGGTAGTATTGCTGAATCCTGAGAGATTTTCTTGTTTTGGATCATACCCAATTACAAGTTTAAAATTTTTTGTTGTCTTGAGATATTTCCAGACCTTCTTGATTTCCCTCCAGTGAGCCATTCCCGGTTTGGCGTTAAATCTGGCCAAACTAGAAACAGAGAAAGAAATGTTGGGTTGAGAGTAGTGAGGCAAGTGATTCAGAAGTCTGATAGCAGACCTATAGTTGATATTAAGTTGGCAAAATTTGGCTTGATCAACGTCGGAGGCAGGCTCGAGGTTCAAATTCTGCGTCAATGGAGTGTAAGTGTCCTTACAAGAGGTCAGGCCCAGCTCTTCCAAGCCTTTTGCAATATGTTTTGGTTGACTAAAGAGATTTTTGTCGTCTTCTATTTCCATAAGCATGCCAAGTATGGGATTAGGGGGATGGCAAGAGGAGTTCTTGAATTGTTTGAGAAAGTTAACTGCAAAGAGATTGGAGTTGCCTACATGAACAAGGTCATCGACGTGAAAGTAGAGAATTTCACCGGTTTTGGTGTTGAGATAGAGACAAGGATCACTAGTTGATTTGAGATATTCTTGAGATTTGATCCATGACGTAAGATTTTTGTAACAGTTCTTGGGGGACTGCTTCAAGCCATAGAGAGATTTCTTCAGTTTCAGATAAGGGGATTTCCTAGCGGATCCTTCTGGGGTCTTAATGATGACGGTTTTGTCAATGGGAGCATGGAGGAATGCGCCCTTCACTTTGAATTGAGTAAGTTTCATTTTATTTCTCAGGCCATAGACAAGAGCTACTCAAAGCGATCCAAGTTTTCCAGTAGGTGCCCATGTTTTGTTATAGTCTATTCCTGGACTTGATCAAATCCTTGAACGCAGAGTTGAGCCTTGTATTTGACGGGGTCTCCATGACAGTTTTCTTTTACCTTGAAGACCCACGTTGTATTTAGGACATTGTCTGGGATGCCGTGGTATTCTTCCCAGACTTCTTGGAGTTCTATTGAGTTTAATTTGTCTTCCACAGCTTGCTTCCACTTTGGCCATTCTGGACATTTGCCCGCTGCCTTGTAAGAAGGAGGCTTGTAGTAGTGGTGGAAGCCTTAACGTTGAGGTCTTCTTACTTCCCTTCTGGGTCTTTGAGAGGTAGCTTGAATTGGTGGATCAGGGGCTGGAAAAGGAAGAGGAGAGTGGTCAGATGGTGGTGAGACTGGAGATACCAGGTCATCTTGATCTGTGTCCAATTCAGAAAAATCATCTTGAGCTTCCCAGAAAGTGTATTTCTTTTCAATTGATGAAGAATTGAGTTCTTTACACTCAGGTTTGATTTGAGTGAAGAGATCAATTCCCGGTGATTCCAGGAGAGGAAAGGCGTGAAGTGGATTTTTGAGGAACTGTACATGTTTGGTTTCAATGATAGCACCAGATGAGCTGATGATCAGATAACAATGAAAAACGGGATTGAACCCTACTAAGATCCCTTCTAATCCTTTCTCATCAAATTTCCTTCCTTTTTGCAGTTTTTTTGCCAAGTAGATGACAGAGGATCCTACGGGTTTGAGATAATTAGCGGGGAGTTTCTTGTTAAACATAAGTTCCCAAGGGGATTTGTCATCACCTTCACTTGGAACTTGATTCACCATAAAGCAGCAACTTTGGACCACGACATGCCAGTAACATTTATTGAGTCTATTTGAGGAGAATGTTGCATGGGCTGTTTCTACAATTGTCCAGTTATCTCGTTTGGCTTGACGGTTATGTTTTGAGTGGTATGGTTTGGAGGTTGGGAGCTTGATATGTTTGGATTTTGCGAATTCTTTCAAGGTGGAATTGGTGAATTCCGTTCCCTTGTCCGAAAAGATTTTGGTGGGGTAATAGTTCATTTGCTTGTATTCTGTCTCAAGGATGTTGATAATGACGTTGGGGGTTCCTTCTTTAGACTGGAGAGGAAAAGCCTCCAGATAGCCTGTGAAGTTGTCCACAAGGGTAAAGATGTACCGGTGGCCAGCTTTTGACTGAGGAGTAATTTGCCCAATTAGATCTAAGTGGATTTGTTTGAGTGGTTTAGATGAGGGTAATTAGGTGCCTGAGAACGGAGCCCGTGTGATTTTGCTCCTTACGCAGCCCTCTCACTGAAATTTATCTTGTTTGTCTTTAGAATATTGGTCCTTAAGGATTGGTTTGAGCATGGAGATTGAGAGATGACCATATGTCTTATAAAGATTGGATAACATCTGGGTTTGGTTGAGTAGCGGAGTGGATGATTGACTGGAGTGATTAACCAAGAGGATATTCCCAGCGCTTTGAGGCTTCTTGATCAAAAATACATTATCTTGAATCAGAACCCTAAGGATCATTGAATTTCCTTGGGTGATATGGAATTGATCCTGTTTTTGGAAAAGACTGCAGCCCTTTTTTGCCAGAAGGCCAGGGCTGATCAGATTGACAACAATATTGGGGACGTACATGCAATCTTCAAGTGTGATGATAGAATCTTTCCACTTGAGTTGCACGGTACCTATTCCTTGTATCTTGAGATTAGCTTCCAACTTGCCTGTCTTAATTTCTTCTAACTCATCCTGTAGATCAATAGAGATGAAGTATTTTAGATCATTGAAGATGTGTATATTTGCTCCTGAATCAAGAAGAAGATTTGGTGTGCTGTCTGCGTTGATCCAGAGGGTCAGGAAGGTATAATATTTGATGGTGGGTGTCTTTATTGTCCTATTCTTCCACTCATTTTGCTGTTCAACCCACCAATCAGGAGCAATCTGAGGATGGAGGTGGAAACAGGATGATTTGGGATGGGGAGCATTTGGATTGTGAAACCCTTCTTTGCATCTGATCCAAGGCTTTCTATTGTCCTTTTCGGGTCTTCCCTTGAAGGTTACTAGGGAAACATCAGTGGCAGATTTGCCCGTCTTGAATTGTGCCTTCCTCTTGCTGTTGTATTGAGTTAAGTAATTGAATACGACTTCTAGAGTTATCAACTTCTCGCCATGCATGATTTGTTGCTTCAGATTCTCTAGAGTTGATAAGAATTTGAAAAGAATTAGGTACGCCAGAATGTCATTTGGTAAGTCTATTCATACGTCCTCCATTCTGGTGAGAGATTTTTGGATGTCCGTTATGAATGCTTTGATGGCCTGTTCATTGAATGGAGCGTGCAGGAATTGATTGAATATTTGTGCTCTATTAGCTTTTTCAGATGAGGCAAATCTGCAGGTGATTTTGGTCCAGAGTAGCTTGGAAGGTGTGATGTTTGAAGCATTGACGACGTTGGCGTGTGTGGTGCTGTCGAGTTTGGATAGGATGATTGCCTGGACCTCTTGGTCTTTTTGTACTGGGAGTTGTCCTAGGTTTTTAATCACTTGATATCCTTGAGATCGAACATCATCAGCATTTTATTGCGCCAGATGGAGTAGTTGTCCTTGTTGAGCGGGGGAATGCAATTGACAGAGGCCTTGAGAGCAACCTGGTGGAAGTAATTGTTTGCTCTGGCTGGTTCATTCATCTTTGGTATTGCAAGGTTGTCCTTTGGCTTTTAACCATGATAAGATTTGGATAAAATTCTTTAGAGCTGAAAACCAGCGGACTAATGGTAAAAGTCAGAATCATGAGAGACAAGACAAACATGAGGAAGAAGAAAGGGATGAAGAGACCAACAGATTTGAGACACTTAGAAAGAAAGAAGGAGATCAGACAGCTTAGGGTGTTGGTGGCAAGAAGGTTGAGAGTGAAGACAAGGAAGACAGAGACCACAAGTTTGAAAGATATTGTCAGGACAATCATGTGAGGACGGTCTTGGGGATTGAGTTCTTACCAGGCATAAGTTGAACAACAGAGAGATAGTTCAGACAAGATTGAAAGAGTTGGGAGATCATATCTTTTTTTGAGAGTTCAAGATGACGGAGTTGAGTTGATTCAGATTGGAGGGTTGAGAAAGGAAGGTAGGAAAGGTGGAAAGTTTAGGAAACAAAAAAGAGAGATGAGAATCGGGAGCAGGAAAGAAAATGAAATAAAAAGGGAGGAGACAAGAGGGAAGAAAGAGCTGTCACTGGAAGTCCACCCGGGGATTTTCCTGGGAGGTAGAGAGACGGAGGTGATACCAACATGTCACAATTCTTTGTCTCAGTTCATCCGCGGAACTGCTGAAGCAGAGACTAAATGAGCACAAAGTGAGATGGGCATAATCTTAACAGAACTTTCTATGAAGTCCTTCAAAAAAGCCCTTTTGAAACCTGGTGGAGTTGGGATTTCCACTTTTCCCATAATCCAAAATCAAAGAAATTTAAGTTATCAACCCAACTCTCAATTCAAAAACTCCAAAGTGTGCTGACTTTTGGGTTGAGAAAAAAAAATACACCACCTGGGAAATTTATTTGTTTTGAAAATTAGCAGATTCCAGTTATCAAGTTTGCAGAAGGTTTAATATTTTTTTTTGTGTTCCAAAAGCCCCAAATTTTATTCAAAATCCCCATATGGGGTTTCCAAGCACTAAGATTTGGTCCAGGAGTGCCAAGGTACCCCTGATGACCCCCTCAAATGGCCCATTTAGGTCGATTTTGGCCAAAAAATTTGTGAAAAACAATTTCAGCCTCCTGGATGCCATGATCCTTGCTATCCGTTAGCTACAAGAGTTGATGAAATAAATAATAAATATATTATTCAATAAATGCAGCAAAAATCTGTAAAATATTTGGATAAAGCTACTGCAAGGTTGATTGGTTTGGTTATAATTGAATATTATGAATCAATCTTAATAAATTTATTATTAAATAAATTAAAAGAGAGGCCACAATCATATTGAGGATCTTTAACACCTCCCTTCAGGGAATTTACTTTGAAAAAAATTAGACCTGGTTACTTTGGAACATTTTCTTTATAAAGGAGATATTGCCCAAACATAATATATATATAAAATATATATTGGAGTGGCAGGGCTTTGTAAACCAGCTGCCACAATAGACCAGTATAATGAAACTCACTGGTATGTTATTTGATCCTTTAGGTACTTTTTTGGGATGTGTACTGATGGGTTAAACATTTTACTGGGATTAAAAGGTTGTTCATCTGCTGAAATTGATAAAAAGGGTTTTGGGACAGATAATATTAATCAGAATATAGCCATAAATCACTTACTTATCTTTTATAAGTATTTGATTACCTTGAAAAACCTTCTGAATTTAAATATAACTTGGCTCTGCTGTATCAATAACCTCAAAAGAGCTCTAAATTTATAGCTTTTTGGTTCCCAATTCTATCCTTCTGAGGGATACATGGGCTCAAAGGGACAGGTGATAAGGCTAGCAGGGTCACAAGCGGTAGCCTGTCATTTTTTCTATGTGCTATAGCACAGGTAGGGTCTAATTCCACAGTTTATGGTAATTATTCTACTTTTTGATTGATGATGGACATGTGATTAACACTAATCTATCCACCTCATTATCATTTCATTAATTATCCTTAGTAAATGCTCTCAGTGTGTTAATATGTCTTAAAGGTTTTGCTGGATCTGAAGCCATAATTGAAAATTAATACCTGATTTTTTCCACAAAGAATAAGGATAAATCCAATAGAAGGAGAACAGTATGATAACCCTGACGCTCAATATGATTACTTTGATGGGCCACTCTCAGAATGTCAACTAATGATTAAAAACCACATTGATTTCATAGAAGGAAACATAGGTTCCTCTCTGGATATAAATCCTGATAATGAAGATTCCAACTTGCCCCAAAAAAGGAATCCTATAATGAAAATACAAAATATTTCACAATCCAGATCTCTCATTCTTAAACCCTTTTCAGGTAAAGGCTACACCTCTGGTAAAGCCTGTTATTCCACTGGTCTGATCCAAAACTCACCAGTAAAGTTAGTCTTGGAAAGTGGATCTTTCTTTTCTGGTGTGTCACGCTCCAAGGTTAAGGTTCATTGTCTTCCTTACTTTCATATATCCTTCTCCTCAGTACCATCTACCTCAGTCAATAAGTGTGGAAAAAATAAAGCAACAATCAATTGTTCTTTCTGGTGACCACTGCTGGCTCATGGAACAACCTTCCAATCTTGGGGAATCAGTTTATACTTGATAATCTTTGCAGTATCTCTAATTCTAATCAACTATCTGTTTGAGCTTTGCCTGTCCACCCAGTGTTTTTTCAGATAAAAGACATCCATTCCGAGTCAAGCACTCACACTAGCTTGCACTTATAAGGGAAAAAGAATTCTGGTGATCCTAGACCAGGCTGATTTGAATGAGATTAACACATATGAGGGTAAACACAGGAGACAAGACAATAAGAAAGAGATATGTGAATAACTGGATAGAACACCAACACAAAGATCAAGTCTCCACGCTGGATTGTGGCCTATAGACAGACTTAGAAGAACAATTTTGATAGCATCTGGTGCAAAAATATAAGAAATGATAAAAGGCCGCTTTGAAAGAGTAGTGAGAAGTGAAGCAGAGTAAAGGATGATATACACAGATTTTTCTCTGGACTCTTAGGAAGAAATTGACGGAACCAACAAAGAGAAGTATTGATCTTTGAGAGTGAAATTTTATTTCAGGTCAAAATTAATGCAGATTTGGAAGGGATTTGAGGACCTACAGTTCTTTGTGTTCAGGGGTGATTGATTCATGGAAACAAGTAGAAAATTTCAAGGAGATTTGAAGAAAGAGAGGTGACTGGTAAAGACCAGTGATCAAAGGGGACTCACAATTGAGGTCTTAGGTAACAGGGTCCCATTGAGTTCCCTATAGGGTTCTGGGAGTGTTTTGAACGCCAGAAAGAGGAAGAAAGTATAGTAAAGCCATCAACCCCAAACGCACTGAAACCCTTTACCTGAATCTTTGCAGGCTTTCTGTGGAATTAGGTCCCAGAGTAAGTTTTTCCCTTCCTGCCTTGGCAATTTTCCTGTATTTCCCAGCCATATCAGTGGATAAGTCCTTGTAAGGCATCCATCATCATTCCAAGGTTCTGAAATTTCCTAAGGTGGCCCCTTCAAGAGAGGTTGTCTTTCTGTAAAGATCCCCAGTAGTATAATACTTTGGCCCCTCTTTTTATGACATATTGAAAACCTTCTAACCAAAACAATTCAACCTTGCACCAGCTCTTGAATTATTTATTATTTGAGCTCTTTCATTGTTTATTTTCGGAATATAATTATTTCAGCATTTTTATCACTCTCCTTATCTGAAGTACTTAAAGGTTCCTGGTTCAGAGAGCTGACATATTTGATTTCAGAAACTTGAAATGTTTGGTTTCAAAAATTTTCCCAGTGTTGTAGATAAGTTTGTATGAATTCATCCAAGGTTTATAAGCTATCAGAATGCCTTAAGCACCCTTATCCTTTAATTTAGATACTTTTTTTGTTTTGGAGATGAGATATATAGCTCTGGAGCCGTGGGGTTTGAGATATTCATGACGTATCTCATTTTTGTGCATCTGTTCCCAAGATTTTTTTCACCTTTAGCCATGGAATTTGATTTAAAGAAAAGCAGAATAATTGAATGACTATGTGCCAGTAATTTTTAGGGATAGAGCAGTTGCTGAAAGATGATCTGACTGGATCTATTATAGTTATGTTGCCCCTACCTTGCCGTTATTTTGAGGTTGATAGGGTTTGCTGATGAGATGATTGATTGATTTGAACATTAAATAGGAGAATAGATACGCATTCCCAGTGTCAGCTTGGGAGTATGTCAGAGCTAGCCTTCAAAGCACCAAACACAATTAAATTAATTAAAATTTAAAGAAAAACTAATTAAAGAGTAGGAATATCCAAAATATTATTGAGGATTTGGATTTGACACAAGGTAGGGTCACTCAGCAACCCTACCTTCCAATTCCTAAACCTTACCTATCTTAAATCACATAACAATTTAATTGAAGCCAACGGAGCCACCAGTCCACATTTAGCCACTTTACTTATTCCACATGAAAACTAAGGGTTAGGTTTCATAGCTAAAATTCAGTCAGAAATAGAGAATTCTGTATATTTTGGAGGTATTGACAAAAACCCATTTTGTCACAAGCCTGCCATCCAATCCAATTTCAAGCTCAATGATTGCTCCCATTGCCACAATGCAATCTTGCCCATCCTCAATGATTGATCCAATTGATGCTAGGCCCAACCCAATCTTCAATTGCAGCAAGAAAACCCCCCCAGCTGTTCCTTGGCTCCACCACTGCCCCTCCCATCACCCGTTCCTGCGGACGCCCCTCAGAAACTGAGCGCGCCTGTTATCATCCCTGCTCCTCATCTCTGCGCGCTGGGCCGTCTTCCCCCTGTTTATTTCTTTTACGGTTTTTCCTTCTAAGTTTTTTATTTCACTATGAATTACTTTTCAAATCCAGATTCTTTCTGATCATCCTCATCAATCTTTCATTTTTCAAAAAAAAGAAAGAAATCGGCTCATATTTTTTTTTCTGCACTCATATGTGTCATCCAGTTGTAAATAGTTACAGGTCCTCTTGCCCATAAAAGGAAGTTCTCTCCCCTTCCTTTTTAAATCCATCCATCATGTAATCATCATCTATCATTCATCATCATCTCATTAATAAATCTGTGGGCACTTCCCCTTTGTCTGAGCATCCTCATCCTGGGTATATCTGTTGATTGCCCCTTAATCTTTGAACCTCCTTACTCAAATATTTCGATCCGTCCTCTGTGACCTTATCCTTTATCAACAACCAACAGCCTTCCTGGTTGAAGAAGGATTCATTTGTTAGAATTCTTGAGTGTTTTAAATCACTCCTTTATCCCTTGCTCTGACCAATTTGGTCTGCATCATTCATTTGATTGTCTTTCTGGAACCAGTCACTTCTGACTAGGAGGTTTCTTTAGGCTTGAATCCTGGAGTGTTAAAACTCCCATGATTTCATCTAAGTTGAATTCCCCCACGCTCTTTTTTAGTCCCTTGAGAAGTGCTAGCTTACTCTTGTTTGAATTTATTACTGCTTTGCTTCTATAGCTTCATAAAACAAATTTATTTTTTTTGTACAGCAACCCACAGTTACCTGGTACCCTTCAAGCGCTTGATTCCAGATGTTTGGGCAGGTTCATTCAGAGCCTGGATGTTGGTTGGTATTGAGTTTGCCTTTCCTAATCTTCTGCCAATGAACAGGGTTATTAGCTTGTGACTGTGTTACTTACAAATGGCTTGTTCTATTGAACTCTGAAAGAATTGAAAAAACTATCATGCCTCAAATAGTTTTGTTCCATTACTACTGACAACTATCTAAATTGATCCTTTAAATTGATTTCTTATTTAAAAGTTCCTGGAACTTGATTGCGGTAAAATTTGAATAATTTTGTAACACTCAGGAGGGCATCCTAAACAGAACCTTTTTGCATCCACAGAACTTCCTGTGGCTCAGCACTGTTTGGAGTCTTACAACGGGTGGCAGTACTTGGAAAGCATATTTTGTTTTGGGGGATAAAATCCTCACAAAAAGCAAAAAAGGATGAAAAAGGAATTAAACCTAATTTAATCAAAGCATTTAATACTATAGTAAGATTAAAGGGTATAAAGTAGGTAAACAAATTTTGGAATTTATGGGAAATTCTGAAATACTTTTAGGAGCTTGAGGCTTTATACCCAGGCAACTGTCACCATGAAAGGTTAAGGGTCATTGTCTCCCTTACTATCAGCTTGCTACTACTGCAGAGCAAGCTGCAAAAGTAGCACAAATAACATAAAAACAATAATAATAAAATTGACCTAAGAAGGAGTAGGAAAACCGTAAATATTAGAACAAAATTGGATTATCCACCCAAAATAAGGTAGGGTCACTCACTGAACCCACCCTTGAAATTCAACTCCTTATATTTTTAAATAATTAAGGAAAGAAAGACCAAAATACCACGGCACCACAATTGAACTTTTTGGACAATTAAATATTTCACATGTATTGTCCCATATAGGTTTCACACCTAAAATTCAGTCAGAATTGAGGTGTTGTGTATATTTTAGGAGTTACAGACGGAAATGTGTTCTGTCATGATTCCTGCACGCAGCCCCAGCAGCCAATGCATCCGCGCACAGCTGAGCTACAGCCCTTTCACTCTTTCAAAGCTGTGTACGCAGCCCCCAGCCTCTGACAAGTATGCATCCACGGGACTACGGGTTGACAAAGTGACAGGTGGCCCAAGAAACCTAGGTACAGTGTAAACATGCTACAACCTACACGGGAATATTATACATACGTAATAAGTATTTGTGTGAATAGTAGATAGTTTAAAAATACATAAAATTATATTAAAATCCTTAAATAACCTTTATACATATTTTTTATTAAATATAATTCAAAGTACCAATAATTTCGAAAATAAGATCATGACTACTTCCAAAAATATATTAAAATAATTTAATATACTATTATGAGAATTTCAAGACATCAATATTTTTGTGACATGCTAAGAAAACTCATGATGTAAAAATATTACATGGGAGTAAAATAAAAATTGTGAATTTACTCCAATTATTAATACATGATGAGAACTCACCTGACATCAGAATATCCATAGGAATGTCTATTAAAATAATTATAAGCCTACTGGGAACATTTACTAATGATAATTGATTAAATAATACATAAAAAGGACAGATTAGTGTTATTCAACCATCCAAACATCAATTATAAAGTAGAATAATTCCCATACCCTGTTGAATTAGATGCTACCCGTGTTACAGCACCAAGAACACATGACATGCTACCCCTGGTTACCTTGCTGGCCTCATTGTCCATATATTTGAGCCCCTGTACCCCTCAGAAGGACAATATTGGGACTCCAAAAGCTAAAAATAAAGAGCTCTTTAGAGGATATTTATACCCAGAGACCCAGTTCTATTTACATCCAGACACCATGCCAAGGTAATCAAATACTTATAAGAGATAGGTTAGTGATTTATGGCTTTAGTATATTTAATAATATTTGTCCTCAACCCTCTTTTATCAATTTAAACTTCTGAACAACCTTATAACCACAGTATACAGGTTTAAACCGTCAGTTCCTGTCCCAAACAGGTACCAAAAGGATTTTATAATATACCAGTGAGTCTTATTATCCTTTCTCTGTCGTGGCATATTGGTTACAAAGCCTTGCCACACCACTGTGTATTTTATATACATATTATCTTTGGGCAAAATATCCTTTAAACTAAAGGTCCCAAAGTAACCAGGCCTAGGTGTTTTCATACTGGATTCCCTGAAGATAGGTGTTAAAGATCCCCAATATAATTGTGGCCCCTCTATAAAAATATGGAATAATCAATTTATCAATATTGATTTGTAAAAATAAACCACATCCAAACCAATTAATCTTTCAATAAGCTTTATCCACATATTTTTTGGATTTTTCCTGCATTTATTGAATAATATATTTATTATTTATTCTATCACCATTGGTAGCTAAATGATAGCAAGGGTATTGGCATCCAGGAGGCTGGAATTTAAACAACCTCTCTTCAGGGGGCCACTTTGGGCAGTATAAAACCGTTGGGCATTGGTTCACTTTGAATGAATTCACAGGGGCTACACCCAGAGGAATGAAATTAAGGCTTGGGTTAACATTACACAGGCCTGGGCAGGAATAAACTAACTTTCTTCTCACAATTTCAATGCAGGAATTCATTTTTGAAAGGGTCTCAGATCAAATTTTGGTGTATTTTGCTGCTTTTTCATAATGCTTTCTGAATTAATAAGTATCCAATCCGACTGGGGACATAAATCAATTTTTTATCTCTTATAAAAACTAGCTCACAGAGATCAATTGGTTCTGGATTGATGTCAAAAATTACTTGGTTGAACTCAACCAAAAAGTTACTGCATATATACCTTTTTGTGGTAACAGCACTTTCCCATAGAATGTAGAGAGGGTTTTTCTTGTAGGCTTTTACCTTTCTGTATCACATTTATGTGTGAAATTTTTTTCAAAACTTTTTTTCAGTTTTAATTTTCTATTTCTAGGGTTCTGGCATTTTTCCCACTTCTTTATTATATTTATTGTAGTAAGGTTTTCAGAGGGAGAATTAAAAGATGATCATTGAAACTCTGAAAATTTTGGTAATTTTTGTTAATTTTTATGCAAACTCCATGCGGAGTTTTGTGGTTGTTGAAGATTGGTAAATTTCTTTTTTTTAAAAAAACTTTTATTATTATTTTATTCATTTTTCATCTTCATGATTGAGTTTCTTATAATTTTGTTCATGTTCTGGAAGTCTCTCACCATCCTATTTTTCATTTTCAGCTCATTACATATGCATAACATATGCATTTGAATTGTATAAGATTCCTTAGGTACCTGGTTAACAGAAGTTGACCTTGCAATTTTGACCCACACTGTAGTTTTTTATTTGTAGCCATGGATAGAGAACTGCATTGAGGCCCGCGTGCTCAACATTTATTAGGTTGTGCTCAGCTGTTGGGGTGCATGTGTTCTTAGAAGTGCCTGCTGCAGGCTCAGCAGCAGTTGCTGCAGGCTAAGCTGAATGTACCATGGGCTCAAAACACCGGGTGCGGGTCATTTTTGATCAGATGCAACAGGCTGAAACCCGCCTGGATGTTAGAGACTTAAGAATGCAGCGTGCCCAACCAGGTTTACGGGCTGACTAGTTTGGGGAAGTGTGGCAGGGCAACCAGGGAGGTTATATGTGGCCGGGGGATTTGCACAAGCATAAGCACAGACCAAGCCGTGGGCTATGGGAGCTTCAGACGCTGTGGTGATCAATCCAGGAAACCTCATGAATTACAGAAATTTTTGAATTTTTTTACATCCCCCTATCAATCTATAAATCTTCAAAAAAAAAATTATCCATGGCTACCCACTTACTTTCCAGTTTCCCAACTCTTCCCTGTCCTGGTGGTATAGAAAGGCCTTCTCTGGCCATCAAACGCTGGCCTCCTCTGTTCAAATCCCCCTCTTGCATGCGCTTTAATTGGTTTTTTGGCCAAGCATGCGCAATTGGCCATTCCGACCTGAACTTCTCAATTGCAGATTTCATTGCCGCCATCAAGCTTCCAGTCCTTGCCGCCATCAACCAATGACCGCAAGCAATGCTTGCAGTTGTTGGTGAACCCATGACCAGCCCCATAACCACCATATTTCCAGCACAAGATTGGTCATGGGAACAAACAATCCCATGACCAACCTTGCACCAACCTAACAGTGAGGTTGATGCCAATGACGCTGTTGCTTCTCGCAATGTCCATCATTGCCTTGATCAACCTCATGACCTTCTCTTTTGATCAATCTCCAACGGCCGCAAACTGACATTGTTGTGTGCAACCGTCAGAACCCTTCTCATTTTATTTTTGACGCTTGCGTGCGACCATATTGGTTGCGCGTGTGACCAACCATCCACCAACAATCTTCCAACAATGCACATTGAAACTCCTTTGAACAACCAAGTCCACGGCTGGCTGAACCCACCATCCACTTCCACCGTCGTCCTTGACGCAGGCAGGTCTCCCCCTTTTTATGGCTTGTTCTTTTTTTTGTTTTTTGTTCCTCTCTCTCCCATGTCAGGCAGTTCCTGTCGCCAATCTTCTTCATCAACCAAAAAAAAAAATCTGCTTGCATTTTTAAATCTCTCTTGTAAATAGCCTACAGGCCTCTGATCTATAAAAATAGGGGATCTCCCCTGCATTTTTGAAGGATGGGGATTGGATCAATCCAAGATATTAATAATAATCTGATCATTTCAAAGGGCCTCTTCCCCTTCATCTTCATCCTCATCCTGGGTCTATCCATGATTTCCCCTTGATCCTTTGAGCCATCATACTTGAATTTTTGATCCATCCATCCGTGATCCTGATCCTTATCACCAGTCATAGCCTTGCTGGTTGAAGAGAATTCTGTCTGTTGGAATTCTTGCCTGTGTTATACCACTCCTTGACCCTTTTTTCTGACCATACTGGTATTGATCCTTGCTGATCATCTTTCAGGAGCCAATCATGATTGATTGAAGAGGTCTTATGAAGCTTAAAACCTGGAGTGTTATACCTCCCTTTATCCTTTAAATTTTAATTCTGACACTATTTTTGAGTTTCTTGAGTAGTGTTGGTTTCTTCTTTTTCTCCTAGATCTTCACAAACAAATTGCTTTTGTTTTGTTCATCCACCCACAGTTATCTGGTACCCTTCAAGCGCTTGATTGGGGAAAGTTGGGCAGGTTCATTCAGAAAATGGAGTTTGTTTGGGATTGATTTGATCTTTCCTAATCTTCTGCTGACAACCAGAGTTATTAGCTTTTTGGTGTTGTTACTTGCAACTGCCTTGTTCCATTGAACTATGAACAGAACTTTGACTTATTTTGTTCATGTATTTCCCTCCACCATCTTTGCTCAGATAGTGTTGGTTACTTTGCTACCGACTATTTCCAAACTTATCCCTTATATTGATTACTTATTTACAAGTTCCTGAACCTTGATTCTGGTTACATTTAAATATTATTGTAACTCTTAGGAGGGCAGCCTAAACAGAAGCTTTCCCCTCCACAGAAATGCCTGCAGATTAGCACCGTTTTGAGTGTTACAATGCGCGCAGAACAAAAGGTGCGGCAGCAGCTCCAAGTAGGGCGCAGCAGAGGGCTGCACCACAAGAAGGAAAAACCAGGTGAACAAAATGACAGCAGGGTTGTGGGATAGGGAGGCATGGGAATGGGTTAGGATTAGGATTAGGTTTCATGTTTCTAGGGTTTCATTCCTATCTTTTTTTGTGGTTTTGTTGCATTTGTACTTAGGTTAGGGTTGAAATTGAGGAAATAAAGTCCTCACCCTCAGCGCTGGGTTGAGGGGGGGATGATATATCATTGGAAAACAATATACAATCATGGACACAGAAAAGGGAAAGGAAGAAATACATCTCTTTTACTCTCTCTCTCTCTCTTAAGGATGCATCCTTATCCTTACAGAGGCTAGGACCATTAAATTTCAAAATCAGGTACAACTGGCGTAGTTCCTTTCTCTTGTTTCCTTATCTGGTGGTCTGGCCAGGAAGTATCTTTTGTCCTTAGTCTCTCAAAGGTAACTCAAGATCCTACCAACAACCGCTCTGGGATCCAAATTTTGGCCCTCATTTCCTCTAAAACCAGCTGCTTCTTCTGTTAGGATGGGCAGGTTTTCTCTGCCATCAGAGGAAGGGTTGTTGGAAATGGAAGCCAAGGTTTGTTGATCACCTGATAACCCCCTTCAAATATACCAAACACCTGTCACAAACAACCCAGAAACTGGCACAGACTAGATTATTTCACAGGAAGAATGAAATTTAAAGCTTAATTGAACATCTAATGGAAAAAATATTATTCTTGAAATAACCAAACAACAAAAGCAGCATACCCATACCCGCAGTACTTAAACAATATCAGTACCAATGTTGAAACACAACCAATACTATGAATGCAAGTTAAACTACCTTCCTGAGTCATTGAGTTAAATTGAGGGACTCTGAACCGTCCTCTCAAGCACTCTGACACTAATTTCACCACCATTCTAACCATACAACAACAGACTAGATTATTTCAAAGGAAGAAAAAAATTCAAAGCTTAATTTAACATCTAATGGAAAAAATATTATGCTTGAAATAACCAAACAAAAAAAGCAGCATAACCATACCCGCAGGACTTAAACAATACCAGTACCAATGTTGCACCACAACCAATACTATGAATCCAAGTTAAACTACCTTCCTGAATCATTGATTAAAATTCAGGGACTCTGAACCGTCCTCTCAAGCACTCTGACACTAATTTCACCACCATTCTAACCATACAACACACATATACACACCAACAGAAGTAGGGGCTCATGCAGCCAAGTATGTCTCAATTGTCACCAACCAGCAATAAAGACTCAGTCAAAATGACTTTTGTGGAAATTTAAACACCATATAAGGCATCTGAACCGTCATCTGAAGCACTCTGATACTCATTTTTCCACCAATCCAACCATATAACTCATGCATGCACTGACAGAAGGGAGCTAATGCAGCCAAGTACGTCTGCCTTCTTGCCAACAAGAAATAACAACTCAGTAAAAATGAATTTTCTGGAACTTTCACCAAAAGATAAGGCATCTGAAATTTCCTCTGAAGCACTCTGATACTTGTTTTGCCATCAAATAATCCATAAAAAACTTTTAAGCCACACTCTCAAGTTACCCAAGGGAGAATTTGGTAAAAAAGCATACCTCATCTCTCTACAACAAACTCCTTTGAAACAGCATGCTGGTAGTTCCTTCAACCTTTTATACATGATAGAGGCTTGGAAGCTCCCTCTGAAAACAACCAAAAATTACTTTTTCAGCACCACAAACATATAAGTTATACAATTTCAGTTACCAAAGAGGGCTGGCAGCTGCCAAGCATGTTTCATGCTTTCACCAACCAGCAAAATTAACTCAAGCTGCAGGTAACTTCTGCATCATTTTTCATAGAGGATAAGCTTCTGAAAAATTCCATGACTCACCAATCCTATCCTGTTCCTCATATTTCTGCCTGTCTATGAAAATTTATATTAAAAAATACAGCTATCTCTTGGCTTTTATCAAATTTTGCCTCACCAGCATTATTGCCTCATGTTACTTTACCCTCCTGTGCTTCAAAAGGGAAGATAGAGAATCATAACCATCCCCAGCAGAGCCCTGAGCATACCCTGAGGAACTCTTTCAGCGCAAATCTGTTATTCTACTGGGGAGTCCACTGTCTTTGGGAGGATTTCTATGGATGTGGTTCATTTTAAGGCAATTGGTTCTAATTACTTCATTGGGGCTAGAGATGATTTTTCTGGATGGTTTGACGCAAAATTTCTTAAGAATCTTAGCTCTGAATCAGTGGCAGCCTTCCTCTATGAGACTTGGATGATGTGATAGAGCTTCTCTCAATCCTACTCTACTTATGGTGGCTCTGAATTTGGTGGAAAACTTTCTGAAATGATATTATCTCTTCCTGTAAAAAATATAATTGCTACTCCTTATTATCCTGAAGGCCAAGGCATGGTGCAAAAAGGCCATTCTCCTTTGAAGGCTGCAATTGTTAAACTAACTGGTGAAAGTAGCATGAATTTTCACAAATTTCTTCCTCTTGTTCCCTTCTCTGATTGAATCTCAACCAAATGGACCACTGGTACTCACCTTATGAAATAATCTTTGGTAAAAGAGCAGTTCTTCCTTTAGATTTGGAAATGGAATCCTTCTTGAGGATCTCTTGGGAAAAGGTGTCCTCATACTCTGATCTATTAGTTGCTAGATCCAAGCAACTGGATCAAAGTAAAGATGTTTGTGATGAAGCTTATAAGAAGATGATGGAATATAGAAAAAAATTGGTGCGTTATTGGGAAGATAAGCAATTAAATCAACTCAGGGATCCATTAATTACTGGTGATCTCGTTTTTGCTAATAATTAATGCTTGGAGACTCAGTGGGGAAAGCTTTTCTCAAAACGCTGAAAGGCTTTTTATTGGGTGGTTTGCCAATTTAGAGGGGGATCTTATGTTTTGGAAGAGCTGGATGTTACTCAGTTGGCGAGAATGTTCTCTGATGAGAAATTCAAGAAGTTTCATTGTTGTGGAGGCACTTATCCTAGAATTCAGTCCTTCCAATTGTGCACCACCAGTATTTGCTGTGTTTTTGTTGTAAAACTCTACTTTATGCCACATAAGTTGAGGTGGTCCAAACCTGTCCTATAGCCATCAGAGTCACTTTTCTACTATAAAAACAGATCAAAACCTCAAAGTTACCTCAGTAATGGATTCTAAATCACAAATAACCTATAGCCACTCAGCCAAAGTACACCTCTATCTCCCATGGTTTAGAAGATACAACCAAAACCAATTCTGGACAGCTCATGTCAGCTTGCTACTTGGACAGAGCAACCTGTCAAAGCAGATTTAAAAAAGAAAGAAAATAATAAAATTAGAAGGAGTGAGAAATCAATGAATATTATTACAGAAATGGATTCCCCACCCAAAATTGAGCAGGCTCACTCACTGACCCCACCCTTGAATTCTAACTCCTTACATTTTTTAATAATCATTAAACAAAATGCCCAACAGACCACAAACCCACCATGGCACCTTTTGGCCATTTTGACATTTCACACATCATGCCATGTATAGGTTTCAAACCTAAAATTCAGTCAGAATTGAGGTGTTGTGTATATTTTAGGAGTTACAGGCGGATTTGTGTTGTGTCACAATTCCCGCGCGCAGCCCTGCATTCATACAGTAAGGTTACACATGCCTGACACTCAATATGTAGGCGCATGTCAAAAGGCCTGCATGCGAAATGACTGACCATCCGCAGGAAACAGATTCACGCATGCAGCTGTAAAGCTGGCGCGCGTCAACAAAATTGTACTAAGCCTGACAGCCAGGTACTGCAGGAACAGGCTACAACCTGCATGCATACATCATGTATATGTAACAACTTGACTGCTGGAAAAAGGCATGTCTGAAACCTAAGAATATTGAATAAAAAATATGAAAATCAAAATATAAAGCAAATAAATTGTGAGAAAAAATAATGAAGGTTGTCACGTAAATGAGATTGCCAAATATTTATGAACCACAAAACACAACAAGGAGTTAACCTAAAAATTATTAAAAAATCCCAAAATGTGCAGAAGATGCCGCAGAATCTACTAATACCCACTTCCACCCATTTCACTCAAAAGAAGTTATTACAAAATAAGGAAATGTTTCTGAATTATAAAAATAACAAATTAATATTTAAACACCCTCTGAGAATTATTTCACAAAGAAATATGACATAGACAAGGCTAGCAGATTGAAAGCACCAGAAATACGTGCCAAACTAGCCCTTACCAGCCTGCTAGCCTCAGAATACAAGCGAAACCCTCTCCAAGTGCCCTGAGAAGGTCTTATTATCCAAAAAGGTATACACACAACCCTTTTTTTAAGAGATTTAATCCAGAGTAATTTTTAATTAACAATCCAGACCCCTTTCCATCCATTATCAAGTTTTTATTCAAGATAAACAAATGATATATGGCTATAGTCTGATAGTATTATTAATAATTCTAGCCCCAACATTGATTACATGAAGAATCTCAGCAAATAACCCCAATAATTGTCCTGAGACCCTTTCATAACCTGAATCTCTGCAAGCTTCTTGGAGTAAGTAATTAAACTTGTAAGTTGTCTCCTCCTTGAAACCCAGTCATAAGTGCTGTAAGAAAGCCAATCCACCCATCCCCTTGAGTTAGTCTTTTGTGAGCAATCATTTAAGACCTCATTATACCAAGCTCTTTACACGGTCCAAAAAAGCCCCTTGAAGAGAGTTTTTTATCTAATAAAGATCCCCAGTTGGCACAAACTATGGCCCCTCTTCAAAAATTTTGAAACAAATGCAATCCAACCAAAGCAACCAAACTTTGCACTTGCTTTTAAATCAATTATTTAAGGATTTTACTGTAATTTTCTTGGAATTATTATTCCAACACCAATATAACTTTCTGTAGCTAAAGGACGGAAAAGTTCCTGGCATCAGGAAGCTGACAGCTCATATCACACCCAGGTATCACGAACTAGTGAATGTTCATATGGGTATACAACACATACCAGTAACATCTCAGTACAACACCTCAACCAAAACCAATCACGTCACCTGTATAATAAGAACTATAAGCTGGATCTTGTAGTACCAAACAACCCCAGCCACCACACAGCAATTTGTGCAGGCATCCAGGACCTTTTAGTACCAAACAACCCTAGCCACCACACAGCAATTTATGCAGGCAGCCAGGATCTTGTAGCACCAAATAACCCCAGCTACCACACAGAAATTAATGCAGGTAGCCAGGATCTTGTAGTACCAACCAACCCCAGCAAACACACAGAAATTTATGCAGGCAGCCAGGACCTTGTTGTTCAAAACAACCCCAGCCACCACACAGCAATTTATGCAGGCAGCCAGTATCTTGTAGCACCAAACAACCCCAGCTATGCACAGCAATTTATGCAGGCATCCAAGATCATGTAGTACATAAACAAACCACACTGCAATTTATGCAGTCAGAAGCATGTGACACCAAAGATCCCAAACAGTAAAAGCCCACTACAGACTACCCAGCAGTATATGAATGCAGTCAAGACAACTTAGCACCAAAAAAATCACCAGTACTGCACACAAGTATATTGTTTCCGCACCTCACAGCAGTTCATGCAGGACTGTGCATGCATGAAACCCCTGTACAACCTTTTTCCAACCAGAAGAAATGCCTCATTTAACTTTATTAGATTTTACCAACCAGAAGAAATGCCTCATGTACCTGCACCCAACTGTTCCCCACCAGGACAGGGAGAACCTCAGGGGAATCCTTGAGCACCCCTGGGGGCAGGATTTCTTCTATTTAAGGAGGGCCTCTCTGCCCTATCCAGGTTGTATCCCCCACTCTACCATCATCCACAACTAACACACACACTACCCCCACAATACTCATCACCATCTCATCATCCCATTACTATCAAACCATCCATGGTCCTACCCAGATATAAAAAAAAGGAGACTTTCAGTGTACCAATAAAAAAAAGTAAATCAAAAAACAATTTTATAAAATCATTCAACCATTGAAACCACCATGTTAGGTATTTTTGAATAAGGGTTCTTCTGTGACCTGAACTATTCGGCACCAAATTAAAGGAAACAACGCATCACTCAATAATTAACTTACAAAGAAAGAGAGAAAAAAAAAAGGGACTGCCAACCTTTTTTTTCCTCTACCCAGCACCCTAAGGGTAAACCCATCCTTGGGTCCTCTCCTGAACCACCCCTTTGATAAAACCCTTAAACCCTTCAATATTTTGGATATTGGTTATGATCAAATATATCTGATCAACCACTAAAAAATAATAAAATACATTTGGTACATTCTTCAACAAATCCTACCAGTAAAAGTTAATAATTAATCAAGGTCTGATCTGAGACCTATATTAAGTCTAAAATAAACCAGCCATGAATTGAAAGAAATTATTCTGCTGACTTAATATAGTAATAGAAGGGCTGGCAATTCAAAACCACTCCTCTTTTTAACTAATACTCTAAAGTGTTAAGATTTCAGTTGTCCTTGGGTTCTGCCTGAATCTTGTGTGCCCTTGTTACCTTTGTTTTAAGTCCTTCTGACCGTTTTATTGCTCTTGAGTGTCTCAGCCCAGTGTGCACTCTATACTATACTAGTTTAGTTCCAGTTCAAGTTGCATCTTTGACTTTGACCCTAGTAGCCTCACTGTCTCAGTCTGTCTCCTGCTGTCCCCCAATTGTGCGGACTTCTTGGTCCAGCTTGAATACTCTTTATTCATTATCATTTTTCCTTTGTCAACCACTTGTTGGCCTTGCTTGTATCTAGACTACTTAAGCAGCCAACTCTCCAGTGAAATGACAACCATCTGTTTCTACTCACCTCAAACCAGAGTGCCCCCTCATCTGACTCCTAGATCCGCTCATCTAAGTGTTATTAGATTTTTGATCCTCCCTTCCTCAATCCTTTGACCAGAGCATCTAACTCAATTTCCAACATAAAGGAGTAGAAGTAATACTAAATTGCCCTTCAAGGACTGCAAGCAAGCTATTTTCTAAATTATTTATATAACCCCCAGGATTTTCTACAACGTGAGAACCTGGGGCGCCTTCTTTGTTTTATCTCTGCCACTTCTAGGGATCTTTTGGGTGGATAAAGATATTTTTCAACTTGTTAATCACACTCAAGATCAAGAAATGGCCATGTTTCTGTCTCAATTACATTGTATTCCTCCTTTTTCCTGAATATATTCAAAATCAAGATGAAGACTAGGGAAAATCTGTAAGTTGAGGAGAGATGTGGTGAAAAAATTGGGACACCTCATCTAACAGTTAATTTTTTTGATTTTTCATCATTCTTTTTCTCTATCTATCAAGCAAAAAAAAAAAATTGGAAATTTTTACATTCTTTTTTCTGGTCCTCTGACTTGCTCCTGTCCTAGCAGTCTAGGTTGAGTGGTTCAGGTCCAGAAAAAAAATTCCTTCTCTCAGTTGTTTTATCCCATTAAAAAAAGTTTTACAGGGTCTTTTTCCCAAGAAAGGAGGTGCTCTCCCATGCCTTTTGCCTAACCATCATCCATAATCATTATCCATAATCCAGAAATTCATTCATACCTCATTTTTGAGAAATATATAAACTGTGGGGTGCTTTCCCCTTTATCTGAGCATCTTATCCACAGTATGTCTATGATTTCCCCTTTCATTGTTGAGCCTCCATACTCAAATTCTGATCCGCCCCTCTGTGTCCTTATCCTTATGACCAAACAATAGCCTTGCTGGTTGTAGAAGAATATTAATGGTTGGATTCTTGAGGGTGTTATGCCTACTTCATTCATTTTTCCAACTATACTGGTATAAATCATTTTGATTGTATTTCTGGAACCAATCAATTTGAGTGAGAGGTTTCTTCAAGCTTGAAACCCGTAGTATTTAAACTCCCTGATTTTCCTTGGTGTTGAATTTTCACCACACTACCCTTGAGTCCCTTGAAAATTTTTGGGTTATTCTTGTGAAAATTAGTTATTGCCTTGCGTCTAAAGCTTCATAAAAGAACTTTCTTTGTTTTGTATTGCCACCCACAGCTATCCAGTACCCTTCAATTGCTTGATTGCGGAGATTTTGGCTGGTTCAATGAGAACCTGGAGGTTGGTTTGTATTGACTTCATCTTTCCTAATCTTCTGCTGAAAACCAGAGTTATTTGCTTGTGGGAGTTGTTACTTACAACTGCCTTGTTCTATTGAACTCTGAAAAAACTTTAAATTTTTTTCATTGACTCTTTTCCCACATCATCTTGACTCAGATAGTTCTGGTCCCATTGCTACCAATCGCCATCAAATTTATCCCTTTCCATTGATTCTTTATTCACAAGGTTCTGGACCTTCATCCTGGTTACATTTAAATATTTCTGTAACACTCAGGAGGGAAGCCTAACAAGAACTGTTTCCCTCCACAGAACTGCCTGCAGCTCAGAACCCTTTGGAGTCTTACTTTGTGCCCCATTCCCACTCAAGACATGAAAGAGGGGTTGGTGCACACGTCCTGTCTGACGTAAATATTCCCAACAGGTTAACAGGGGGCACAAAAATGGGTCAGCCAACTCCTCTGGTGCAAATGAGAGAACAGGCAAAGGCTTGGCCAAAAACCGCTTGATTATTTTTCAGTATTTTCATTGCTCCTGAAACTTGGAAGCGCCATAATTGGAGGCCAAAGTTAGGGCGCTGCCAGCAAATGAACAGGTTGCTGTGGAGAGGATGGATGTCAATGTCAACAAACTCCACCGGCCCCAAAATGAGTGGTGTGCTGGACTGGAGGGACAGGCAGCTGGAAAATCCTGTGGGTAAAAATGAAGGCTGCAGAAAACTTATGGAGGTTGATGTGGAACAAAGCCCCAATACCCCTAACTCTGAGGAAATTAGTGGCTTTGTCCCCAGCCATTTTTTACAAGATTTTCCAGGCATTGAAGGAGTGCAGGCAAGGTCTGTTTCCAACAATGGTCCATTGAGTTAACTGACTGAAGAGTTGGTGGATTAATGCAAGCTTTATTGGTTGAATTCTGTATCAGTTCATCTTGCCTATCTTTCAATGTTAACTGAAGGGAAGAAAGTATGGGAAATGTTGGATAGCGCATCAATGGTCAACTTTCTTCCATCAAGGTTTGTGGATGAGTTGGGTTTTGTGCAGGTGGAGTGGGCAATGGGGCTTTGGGGTTTGAATGTCATGGAATGCCGTGTGGATGAGGTAGTTGAGGAGGAAGAGGTAGAGGTTGCAAAGGTCTGGAAACCCCTATTGTTGCTTTTGGTGGAGTTTGGTGATGTGATCTTGGGTTGGCCATTCATGTTTTTATTTTGGGAGCGGATGAAATTCAACTTGGAGGCGTGTACAGAAGGTTTAAAGGTTGGGGATTTGTTTGGAAGGCAATACAAGACAACAATCTGTGACCACAGAAAAGGGGAATGGGTGCAGGGACAAGCAACATGTGGTGATGGTCACTCTGATGGGGAGGGTTACTTGAAGGGTTTTTCCACAAAGTATTTTTGCCTAGTGGGCCATGGCTACCCCCGGGGAAAGCTCTAGCTTTGCGCAGGGGGTTAAATAGTAAGGAGCAGGTGGAGGAGGAAAAAACGCGGAGGGTGTGAGTGGCAGAAGTAAGTTCCCTTCCTCAGTATAAATCTCCAGGAGGTTCTACACTTTGAAAAACCAATCATTGTACCACAGTTGTAAGCAAAGGCAAAAGCCCTGGTTTGGTTATTGCTAGGACTTACAATGACAAAGGCTGGGTATGGATGACAAGGTGCAATTCTGGAAAAAAGAAGCCCATGGCACTTAAGGTCTTTCCACAGAATCAGCCAATGTTTCAGGCACTTAACACACCCCTGATTCCAATTGCTTGGCCCCGGGACCCATGTGAAAAACCTCAGAAGAAGTCTGGTTGGGTGACAGGATTGGCACAGATCACGGAAAATCCAGTTGAAACTCTCAAATTTGGGCCCGTGGGGTGGTTAAGTGTGGAGGAAAAGATTTATTGGAATCTGTATTGGTACTGCGGCAAAAATCCCTTGCCTTTGGCCTGGAAGAGCGGGGATTTTTGAAGGGCATGATTGGCAACCCCTATGTGGTCCCCACTTTTCCGCAAAAGCTGTGGCATATAAAGCCAATTCCAATTCCTCGGACTGTTTTGGATCCCTTTTTGTAGTGGGTGTGCAAGTGCGCAAGGATGGAAAGTTATTTAAAAACAGTCCACGTCACGCTATTCCAGCCCAATCTTTGTGGTTTTCAAGCAGGATGTAATGTTTCTTAGGATTTTCTACAATCTACAGTGCTCAACTCATTCACCATCCATGGCACAGGACTAACTCTGTGCGTAGAGAAGTTTCAGGACATGGTGGCCGGGAACATGTGTTACGGATTATGGGATGTGACGGGAGGGTATGATCAGCGGGAAATCCATCCCAACTTGCACCCGCTGACCGCATTGAAGACCGGGTTAGGAAGGATGCATCAAACACGGTTTTTGCAAGGCAAAAGCAACTTGGAGGTGTGAAAATTATAAGAGCTTGGTCTCTGATTAAGTGAAAGTTAAAGAGAAATGAATGAAAGGAGCTTATAACTTCAAGCATAATGGACCTGAGGACAGGAGGAAAAGGACACCCTGGTTGATGTGGTTAATGAACAGATGGTTTAATTCCACTTGAGAGAATTGCTCTTTATATAGAATAAATAAAAAACAGGCTGAAAAGTGGTTGAGTTCAAACTGAATAAGGTAAAATTATCATAAGCATTTTAAGTGAAATGGGCAGTAAAATGCTATGACTGAACAGTCTGGTAATCACAATAATATAACACCGCCAAGTTATATTTTACCTATTGTTATGGTACTTTAAGGTTAACAATAAAAATATTGAATCAATCCAATCAATAATACTTTAAACTCCAGTGAAAGTCAAATATATGAAACTCAAATTCTAACAGTTGGCAGTGTACAAAGCTCAGATGACCTGAAAACATTGCAATGACTTTCTGGGGGGTGCCCAGATCTTTATCAACAACACCGGTATCACGGGCTCAAAAACAGACTACCACAGAGGGTTTTTGGCGGAGGCTCCTGCGATTATTTGGTTTTTTTGGGAATACACATTAAACCTGAAACAGATTCTTTTTTGGATTGAGGAAGCAGGACTTATGGTGTCAGGGAAAAATTTGGAAATCTTTGTGGTGGCTCTTGGTCTTGGGGCATGTGGTGGCTTTTGACAATAGAGGAATTGTGGAGAAGAAGTGGAATAAGGTTTTTGAGTGGCTAACCCTGCAGATGATGTTGCACATCCTCCAGTTCCTGGGTTTGTGTAGCTACCTCAAAAGGTTAATTGACTTTTTTGAATAGGTGGAAAGCCCCTTGCCCGCCCTGGAATGGAATAGAGAAAATTGGGAGTGGACTATTGGTTTTTAAAACACGTTTTCAAAGCTCGAGGAGATTTTTGGGCACAATATTGTCCTCTGGGACCTCAACTACAACGCCCAAGGGATATTCCTGGCGGTTGAATCTATCAAGTTTGGTGTGGGGGGTTTCCTGATGCAGGAGGAGGAATGGAAGAAATTGCCGGTGCTCTACAATTTGGTCACCTTTATGGCAATGGAGGGCAGCTACTCTCAGATGAAGATGGAGCTGTGTGGGGTTACAAAGATTTTGCAGAGGCTTCAGCACCTCCTACAGGGTTTTCATTTTAAGCGTTTAGTGTACACAGAGGCCTTGGGTGGATGATAAACTTGCAAATGCTTCAAAAAACGCCCATGAATAGGTGGGTAGCCTCCCTGCAGCTGGTTTACTTTATTTTTGTGCACGTTTGGGGAAGGGTATTCACAACACCAGATTGGCTATTGCATTATCATTAGGACAAACTGTACAAAGGGGAGTAGCCTCTTGACGTGGAATCTAAGTTAATTTGGGTAGGGGTGGTGGAGGAAGAGGTCTGACTCCCGCTACAGAATTCTGGACATTACATGGTTTGGTGCTCTTATTTGCAGGATCTTTGGTTTCCCAAGGGTTGGAAAAGTGCAGTCATCTGATGGGTGTTAAAAGTTAGGATTGATTAAACTTTAAACTGGGAACTGAGAGGTTAAAAACAAGCTGACATCAGAACAAGAACAAGATTATGGAAAAAGCACGACCACCAACATCTGGCATTGAAGAATGAGAAGCTAGACATCAATGGGTGATTGATGGATTGATGGACAAGACTGTCACTCGTAATGCTTCCGCGTGCGGTCATCCGTGCGGTCATCTATCACGTAGGTAGTAAAGATTTAAAACCCCACCATGCCTGATGAGATATTGAGGTTGAAGATGAGATAAACAAAACAAGTACAGAAATAAAAACAAAGAAAAAAAATTCAAGAAAGAGATTCCATGACATCTGTGCAAATAAAGGGAAAAAAAAGGGAGATGTTTTGAGAGGAAGATGCCTTGGCTAGTGAATCCGCTGGCATGTGTGATCACTTTAATAGTTTTATTTTGATTCTGTTGGCACCAAGCTCTTCCCTCATTCCCTTGGTGCTCAAGTCCAGATGTTGCATTTTTGAGTTTGATCCGAATTTGCGAATTTTGTTGTCCAGTCCACTATTGTCAATGTTTAGGGGGATTGTCTTCACGGATAAGGAAAAAATTCCATTGATGAGGGCCTTAATCCAAGTGGCTTCATGGAATGAATCAACCAGAGCATTTAATTCTGCGTCAGTAGAGGACCAAGTGATATTCTTCTGCTTGCAGTTATTCCAGGAGACCAGGCTTCCAAATACCACGCACGAGTAACCTTTTTAAGATTTGCGAGTAGTAGGATCATCAGTCCAGGATGCATCAGAAAAGACCTCAAGTTCCTCAGAACGCGGAATTTTGAGTTTAAGTCGATAATGTTGAGTTGCCTTGAAATATTTCCAGGTTTTCTTGAGTTTGTTCCAGTGGTTCAGTCCAGGTTTGAAATTGAATCTTGCCAAAATCAATACCGCAAAGCTGAGGTTGGGGCGAGTATAACACTCTATGTGATTGAGTGATCCAATTGCTGCTCAATAATTGATTTCGAGTGCTTTGAACGCTTTGTGTTCCTTGTGCGTACCAGGCTTGAGTTGCAGGTTGCAAGTGAGGGGCGTGGACAATCCTTTACAGTTGGTCAGGCCCAATTCTTGAAGTCCATGTTGTATGTGATTTGGTTGGCTGAGGAGTATCTTGTTGGAAGAGACTTCTATCTTCATGCCAAGGATAGTGTTAGGGTCCTGACTAGTGGATCCCTTGAACTTCTGTAGGAATTTTTGTTCAAAGCCTTGACCGTCACCTACTAGGATCAGATCATAAACATGAAAGAACAATTGATATTTTCCATCTTCTGAAAAGTATCAACAAGGATTGCATGTGGATTCATGAAAACCAATATCCTTGAACCAGGTAGTCAGATTTTCATACCAATTCTTTGGGGATTTCTTCAATCCATACAAAGATTTCTTAAGTTTCCGGCACTTCAAGGGTCGATTTGAGTCTTTAGGAGTCCTTATAATGACCTCCTTGTCAATTGACAAATGTAAGAAAGCACTTTTCACGTCAAATTGAAGAACTTTTTGAGAGGATTTTAAGGAGTATACTAGCAGAATTCAAATGCTGGAGGGTTTGCCAGTTGGCGCAAATGTTTCAAAGAAGTCGACCCCCTCAATTTGATTGAAGCCTTGAACGCACAGATGTGCCTTGTATTTTATTGGTTCATCATGACAGTTTTCCTTTAATTTTTAGATCCATGTCGTCCGGAGAGGATTCAAGTGTTCAGGCCCCTTGAATTCCTCCCAGACATTGAAGGACTTGATGGAGGAAAGTTTGCCATCCATGGCAGCAACCCACCTATTGCTTTCTTTGCACCTCACGGCATCTTCATAGCTTTTGGTTTTGTAGTAGTGAAAGAACCCGTATTGCTGAGGTTGCTTGATAGTGGATTGCTCTCTGAGGATTCTAGTAGGACAATGTGGCTGCAAAGTTTCACAAGGTTTAGATTGAGCGTTCATTGGAGGAAGATCAGCATTGGCGTTGGGACCTTCAGGTTCAGACAATTCCCGGTCCAATGGGGAGGTGCAATCTTCCTTGGAGGATTATTCATCTCCAGATGCTGACCAATACTCCGTAAAGGCTGGGTTGTCTCTTTGATGATTTATGCTTTGAGATTGATCTAATGCATTGTTGACTTCCGCTGTTTGAAAGACATCCCCCCCATTGTTGGTCAAGATTGTCAGATTTGAGTTGAGAGGGCTAGCCATTTTTAGGAACTTGACATGTTTCAAAGAAATGGCAGCATGAGTTTTGTTTAATATGCGGTGTAAGACTCCAAACAGTGCTAAGCCGTGGCAGTTCTGTGGAGGGGAAAGGTGCTGTTTAGGCTGCCCTCCTAGGAGTTACAATAATATTTAAATGTAACCGGAATCAAGGTCCAGAACCTTATGGATGAGAAATCAAACTAAGAGAAGAGGATAAGAGTTGTCGGTAGCAATGGAAACAACACTATCTGAGACAAGATGGTGCAGGGAAAGACTTGAAAAAATAAGTCAAGGTTTGTTCAGAGTTCAATAGAACAAGGCAGTTGTAAGTAACAACGCCCACAAGCTAATAACTCTGGTTGTCAGCAGCTGATTAGGAAAGATCAACTCAATCCCAACCAACCTCCAGGTTCTCAATGAACCTGCCCAACTCTCCGCAATCAAGCGCTTGAAGGGTACCAGATAACTGTGGGAGGCTTAACAAAACAAAAGCAATTTGTTTATGGAGCTCTAGAAGCAAATCAATAACGAATTTGAGCAAGAATATCCCAACACTTCTCAAGGAACTCAAGAATAGCGTGGCAAAATTCAACCTCAAAGAAGAAGCAAGGTATAACACTCCAGGTTTTAAGCTTAATAAAACCTCTTCAATCAAGCGTGATTGGCTCCAGAAAGATGATCAAGGGGAGATCAAGACCAGTATGGTCGGAAAAAGGGATCAGAGTGGTATAACACACTCAAGAATTCAGGCAGACAGGAATTCTTCCTCAACCAGCAAGGCTATTGGTTGGTGATAAGGATCAAGGTCACAAAGGACTGACTTTGAGTATGGAGGCTCAAAGGATCAAGGGGCAATCATAGATATACCCGGATAATTTGCTCAGATAAGTGGGGAAGGATGCCCACGGATAAACTGCTTATGATGATAGAATGATGGGATTCTCTGATGCTTCGATGATGGGATGCTGGAATGCTAGGATGCTGGGATCAAAAGGCAGGGGAGAGCCCCTCCTTATATGGGCAGGAGGCCCTGTTAGACTATATACAACGGATTCTACAAATAGAGCGGAAAAGGGAAGGCAACCATGTGGTCACTTGCGTTGGTCGAGGATCTGCCAAATGCTTGCGGGTGCGGTCGGGATGGATTCAGTAGATCATGAATGAGCGCCGCGCGACAGTAGCAATGAAGAGATTGGGAGGCGCAACGACAAAGACAAAGACACGCAACAACAAAGATGAGGACGTGCTATAACAACGGCGGAGATGACAAGCAACACGGATAAAGAACGCGCGACGCGCGCGGATGAAAAGAGCGCGGCGCGCGACGCGGATAATGGAAGCGCAGCGCGCGCGGCGCGGCGCGCGCGCGTGGGTAAATAATGGTTTGGATGAGCCTGAGGATAAGTTGTTCGGCCGGGTGGTACGTTTGCGCAACAGTTTATGGATTGAGGTCTTAAGGCAGACAGGGTGTCCAGGATGGGGCACCACATCTCTCCCCAACTTACAGACTGTCCCTAGTCTGCTCCCAAGTTTAATGCCATAGAAAGAAAAGAAATGAAAGACAGATGATTGAAACCAAAGAATGGCCATTTTGATCTTGAGAGTGGTTGAAGAGTTGAGGAAAATATCTTGATTCTTCCAAATGAACCCTAGAAGCGGCAGGAATAGAACAAGGAGGGCGTCCCAGGTGCTCACATATGTGGCATACAGTAGAGTTTTACAACAAAAACGCAGCAAATGACCCTGGTGGTGCACAATTGGGAGGACTTACTTCTGAGATAAGTTGCCCCCACAACAATGGAACTTCTTAACTTGATCAGCAGAGAACCTTCTGGCCAACCGAGTACCATCCAGCTCCTCCAAAACATAAGATCCACCTCTAACTTGATGAACCACTCAATAAGGGCCATTCCAACGATTAGAGAAAAGCTTGCCCCACTGGGTTTCCAAAGATCGATTATAAGCTAAAACTAGGTCACCAGGGTTCAGGGGCTCCCTGATTCGATTAGAGTGCTTGTCCTCCCAATACTGGACGGATTTTGCTCTGGCCTACATCATTGTTTGATAAGCTTCATCACGAACGTCTTCACTTCGCTCCAGTTGCTTGGATCTAGCAACTAACAGATCAGTGGTTGAGGACACCTCTTCCCAAGAGATACCCAAGAAAGATTCCATTTCCAGATCCAAAGGAAGGACTGCTCTTTGACCAAAGATGATTTCATAAGGTGAGTAGCCAGTAGTCCTTTTGGTTGAGATTTGATCAGAAAAGAGAACAAGAGGAAGGAATTTGCGACAATTCTTGCCACTTTCACCAGCCAGTTTAACAAGTGCAGCCTTAAAAGGGGCATGGCCTCGTTCCACCATGCCTTGGCCTTCAGGATAATAAGGAGTAGTAACTCTATGTTGTCCAGGAAGGGATCGGATCATTTCAGCCAGCTTGCCCCCAAATTCAGAGCCACCATCAGTAGAGTAAGATTGAGCCAGGCCATAACGCATTGTCCAGGTCTCGTAGAGGAAAGCTGCCACTGATTCAGAGCTAAGGTTCTTAAGAAATTTTGCTTCAACCCATCCGGAAAAATCATCCCTAGCCACAATGAGGTACTTAGCACCACCTGCCTTAATATGAACCACATCCATAGCAATCCTTCCAAAGACAGTGGACTCCCCAGTAGGATAACAAATTTCGGCTGGGCGCCTAAGATCACGTTTTTGGCAAACTTCACAACTCTTGCACCATTGGGAGACGGATTTCTTCAAAGATGGCCACCAGAATTGTTCGGATAATCGTCGATAAGTTTCAGTTTCCCCTTGATGACCAAGGCCTTCATGGAGACTTTCAAGGATAGAATCATGTTTAGAGGGAATAGTAACAACAATAAGAGCACAAGGATTGCCCCTCTTCATAAGTCTAGAGCCTTGAACAAAACAATTAGAAGACTTTTGTTTAAGAGATCGAAATTCCTTAGCAGAGAGATCAGGAGGTTTTTGAAGAGTTGAAAGGTACTGCTCTAATTTAAACCAGAAGCCTTGTTGAAAGCCAGAATAATTTTGTGAAGAAAAAGAGAAAATAGGTCGAATTAAAGGTTCCTCTTCATTGAAATTGGTTCCCACATCAGATTTGTTGTCCCCAAGAGGTCGTCAAGATAAACCGTCAGGCATGGTGAAAGATTTCCCAGGCCTGTGAACAATATCAAAAGAGAAAAGCTGGATAAAGGCCACCCAACGAGTCATAGGAGCATTGGGAAGACTGGGAGCGTTGATCATTTCAATGATGGATCAAGCATCAACTTGCAATTCGAAATGTTGGCCCCAGAGAACGGTTTGAAGTTTCTTCATCATTCGAGCCACACCACAGAGTTCCAGTTTGGGCTGGGAGTATCTAGATTCTACATCTGAAAACAACAAAGATTCATAAAGAGCAGGACGGTCCCAACCATTTTCATCTTCCTGAGTAAGGACAGCCCCAACAGATTGATAACTAGAATCAACAGCCAGCTTGATCTTGCCAGCTCCAGGTCCATAAGAGATCTTTTTCAAAACTATGTCTTTACCAACTATCCTTTTGAGTAGCTGGAAAGCACATTCACAATCTTGGGTCCAAATCCATTCAGCATATTTTCTGGTTAGACGACGCAAGGGTGCACAGATTTTGGATAAAGATGGGATAAAGATTCTAACATAAGTGACAACACCTAGAAAGCCCCCAACTTCAGTTGGATTGATTGGGGTAGGCCAAGAGATGATCTTGTTGACTTTGGCTGGTGCCATCCTTCTTCCTTCCTTGCAGACCACATGACCAACAATTTCCAGAGAAGGGACACAAGCCGCCAGTTTGGATCCAGAGACAGTAAGGCCAGATTCCTCGATTTGAAACAGAATCCTCTCCAAGGTAGTAGCATATTCCCAGATAAAACGACGAATTCCTGAATGCCAAGGTAAGAGCTCATTATCATAGTCAGATACTGGACCTTTAATTCCGCCATCGTCAATAAAGATACCAGCATGATCAGGGATTTCATCCTGGAGGATCCACATCATCTGAGCCTGATAGACTGCAACCGAGTTGGTGGCTCCTTGAGGCAATTGAGTAAGTTGAAATCGACCAAGAGGAGTGTTGAAAGTAGTGAGAGGACAAGAAATAGGATGTAAGGATTGTTCGTCATAGCCACCCATAATATCCCCTAGACCATAGCAAGCTCTTCCCGCAAAGGATTCAACAAATTCTTCAGTAGCAGGAGGGATACCAGAGTCTTTAATAGTAACTTTATTAAGAGGTTGAAGATCATGAACTATTCTAAGTTTACCATTACTCTTGAGGACACAGAAGACGGGGCTTGAGTAACTAGAAGTTGACTGTTCATACAGGCCAGTTCAAACTCGTTCCCGGACAAACTTGATGAATTCGTCAACTTTAGCAGCAGGGATAGGGATCTTTTTCTTTTGCCAAGGATCATGTTCAACTACAGGGATGATATAAGGGAGGCCATAGGATTCCCGCAAGAGGCCTCTCTCTTCTTCACAGAAAGCAATAGATTTTTCTCTTAGAGATAAGACATTTTTAATTAAATTTAACTCATCAGGAAGAAGCCATCCATCTGGACCAAAGTTGACCACCTTCAGACATTCTTCAGTGACCCGTCCGTTAGGCACAAAGGGACCAGTAAGAGATTGAGGAAGACCACAGTAAGGATCGCAAGATAGAGGAGGACGCATAAGGGGAGGATTGAGGTTGAGAGGCATAGGCTGGTTGACTTGTTGGATCTTTTTAGCAACTGGTTTATACTTAGTGGCAAAAGAGAGAAGTTCTTGTTTCCTCCAAGAGTTGACCAGAGAGACTTGATTACAAAAGCTGAGTCCAAGTTCCAACATCTTCCAAGTCCAATGTTCTGCAATATCCTTGAAGGGTGCCTTTTCCATAAAAGGAGAACCAGGAGATAATACGTTGCTCACATGTGTGGCACAAGGTAGGGTTTCGAAAATGACGGTAAAAGATTGCCCTGGCAGTGCACAATTGGGAGGACTTACTTGTACCCCAAATTGCCTCCACTGCAGCCCATATTCCTTCATACCGAAATCACCAAAAACGGAATTGCAATTTGGATCTAGTTTAGACTCATTGCGGAGATTTGAACCGGAACTGAGAGAAGATTGATCAGACTTAAAAGTAGAAAGAAAAGGAGACACAACAGATCCAGAGAGAGAAGGAGATGGAGGAGAAATATTTTTGGATTTTTCTATTTTGATATGTTTTTGTTTTTTAATATTCTTGAGCTCAGAAGAGAATGATGAAAGGAATGAAAAATAAGCCTGAGGGATGGAAGTTGACCCTTGAGTTGCAGTCTGAGGCTGAAAAGAACTACAATCATTGGTAGGATCAACTATTCCCCTAAAAAATGAGAGGAACTAGAGTTATCCTTCTGCTTCCCCTTAAAAGATGATTTGGGAGAATGACCAGGAAAATCTCTTTCCCAACGACCAGAATCCAAAGAGCAAAGAGGAACTTCAATTTTTCTGCCATCAGCATCAGGGAGAAGAATTCTCTCCCCAACTTGATCAGAAAACATCAGGGTTGCACCTAAGTCCATTAAGAAGGGTCGTCCCAAGATCATAGGACTGTCCAAACGAGTAATCCAAAAATGGCAGGTTCCAACGATATTTCGACCAATCCTGACCGGTACATCTTCAGCAATACCAACCAGTTCACAAGCTTGATTTCCTATCCCATATACTGCAGAGTTGAAGCTGACCCTAGGACTAAGTTTGAGTTTGCAGGCCATAGCATCCGAGATTAAGTTAAGCTGAGATCCAGAATCCACAAGAGGAGAAACAGTTTTAGCTGGGTCACCAAGATAACAAGGAAGAAAGCCAAGGGGACAGGAATAAAGATTGGATTCTATAGAAGGACTGGTTCCACCAGAGTCCTCCATTAAAGTGCCAGAGGAGACTTTGAGTTCTTCAGGGCCAATTTCCACACGTCGACAAGAGACCCATTTCTTCATTCCTTCAGCAACAGATGGAGAGATCGATAGGAGTTCAGCCACAGATAGATCAGGAATTTTGAGATCAGAAATTTTCTTTAATACTCCCTCTACAGCATTGGGGTGATCCTTGGAGATGCCCCTTTCAAATCGAACTTTGGGCTTGGTGGGGGGAGGAAGTTCAGATGACGCAGAATCTAAGATAGGATTAGAAGGTTGAGGTGAGGGAGAAGGATCAGGGTGATCTGGGAACCTTTCCATGAGTGGTTCCTTTTCCACCTCCATGTCTTCTACATCAGAGGAAGGAGGCTCAAGTTTTGATCGACGTTTAACGGGTTTTCAAAGGATTGAAGTTGGCAAGGAAGGAGCCTTATGAGGTTTAGGTTCCTCATGTCGTTTCCTGGCTGGATCAGATTGATAAGTAGTCCCAGCAAGAATAGAGGAAGAAATGGTTGGAGGATACCAAGGTTGGAGGGTACCACAGGATGATCGAAATTCAAAGGAAGCAAGAGATGCTTTCACAGGAGGTGATGGCTGGTAAGAGGCCACCACATGTCGGATAGGACGAGACGAGTCAAAAGGGATTAGGGCACCATTAGGGAGGAAGTAATTGTTTCCCCTCTGCTCTACCAACTTTTCCTTTAAGTCCTTCTGAAGTTCTTGACATCGTCCGGTTCCATGGCCTTCCCTATGACAGTAGTAGCAGACCAGAGTTGATTTGGGGACAGAAGAAGTAGTTTTAGGAGTAGCTAGCAAAGAAATCTTTTGATCTATTTTGTTCTCAAAGGCTCTAAGTAACTTGGTGATTTCATCTATAGTAGTAGGTTCTCAATTGGAATTAAGATCTGCTTTATGCCTACGATCTGCCTCCATTTTAATCATAATATTGTTTGATTCTTTAAAAGAAGGAGAATGGACTGGTTCAGTAGTTCTAGGCTTTTCAAAGGTAAGAGCAGTTTGACCTTTCATGACTTTATCCACAGTACTCCTAAGGGTAAGAAAAACAGGGAGCTTGAATCGATTATCACTGGTAGTAATCATGGATTCAGATTTGACCAATTCTTCTTTAATCCTTTCCTGCACAGCCGTCAAAAAAGATTGGAAGAACTTTGCTCGAATTTCGTCCACTGTTTCAATGTGATCGTTTCGGATAAGATAGTTTTGAATGGGATCCCAAGACTTTCTAAAAATCTGATAGTCAGAGGCTGAAGAAATACCACCATTGGAGATCCACTGAGAAACCAGAGCATCCAATTCCTGCAGAGTAAACCTAGCCACATCTATTTTACCCCAGTATGCCAACATAGCCTCCCTGAGAAGCGTCCAGTTGTGGAATTCGAATCCCTCTAAAGACTCGATTACCTCCATAACTTCATCTGAGGAGATAAAGAATCGCAACTGATAAGCCATATTGAATTCACTAGCTCCATCTATTTCAGCAGCCATTTCGTAGGAGTCCAAGAATCGCTCGACATTTGTACCGTTGAAGCCTAAGTTCTTGTTCTGGAGTTTGATCATTACCATCTTAGGTCAAACAGAGGTGGTTGGAGTAGCGGGAGATGCCATATCGAATAACAGAGTTCCTAGGGGATCCAAAGAGCAGATTTCCAAAGTGGCTCACGAGTGTGGCAAGAGTAGGGTTTTGCCAAAAAAAACAACAAGAGTAGGGTTTCTCCAAAAAAAAACAACAAGTATCTTGCCCGAGCGGTGCAAAAATTGGGAGGACTTACTTCTAGACCAAGTTGCCTCCACGGATCGGAAAAAAGAACAAACAGAAAAAGACAGAGAAATTGGATAGGATTTCGGAGTTGATTCTTCAAGTTGGGACTGTAAATCCCAAGGTTGTTGGTTTGATCCCGGCCCGGGGGACCAAATGTAAGACTCCAAACAGTGCTAAGCCATGGCAGTTCTGTGGAGGGGAAAGGTGCTGTTTAGGCTGCCCTCCTAGGAGTTACAATAATATTTAAATGTAACCGGAATCAAGGTCCAGAACCTTATGGATGAGAAATCAAACTAAGAGAAGAGGATAAGAGTTGTCGGTAGCAATGGAAACAACACTATCTGAGACAAGATGGTGCAGGGAAAGACTTGAAAAAATAAGTCAAGGTTTGTTCAGAGTTCAATAGAACAAGGCAGTTGTAAGTAACAACGCCCACAAGCTAATAACTCTGGTTGTCAGCAGCTGATTAGGAAAGATCAACTCAATCGCAACCAACCTCCAGGTTCTCAATGAACCTGCCCAACTCTCCGCAATCAAGCGCTTGAAGGGTACCAGATAACTGTGGGAGGCTGAACAAAACAAAAGCAATTTGTTTATGGAGCTCTAGAAGCAAATCAATAACAAATTTGAGCAAGAATATCCCAACACTTCTCAAGGAACTCAAGGATAGCGTGGCAAAATTCAACCTCAAAGAAGAAGCGAGGTATAACACTCCAGGTTTTAAGCTTAATAAAACCTCTTCAATCAAGCGTGATTGGCTCCAGAAAGATGATCAAGGGGAGATCAAGACCAGTATGGTCGGAAAAAGGGATCAGAGTGGTATAACACACTCAACAATTCAGGCAGACAGGAATTCTTCCTCAACCAGCAAGGCTATTGGTTGGTGATAAGGATCAAGGTCACAAAGGACTGACTTTGAGTATGGAGGCTCAAAGGATCAAGGGGCAATCATAGATATACCCGGATAATTTGCTCAGATAAGTGGGGAAGGATGCCCACGGATAAACTGCTTATGATGATAGAATGATGGGATTCTCTGATGCTTCGATGATGGGATGCTAGAATGCTAGGATGCTGGGATCAAAAGGCAGGGGAGAGCCCCTCCTTATATGGGCAGGAGGCCCTGTTAGACTATATACAACGGATTCTACAAATAGAGCGGAAAAGGGGAGGCAACCATGTGGTCACTCGCGTTGGTCGAGGATCTGCCAAATGCTTGCGGGTGCGGTCGGGATGGATTCAGTAGATCATGAATGAGCGCCGCGCGACAGTAGCAATGAAGAGATTGGGAGGCGCAATGACAAAGACGAAGACACGCAACAACAAAGATGAGGACGTGCTATAACAACGGCAGAGATGACAAGCAACACGGATAAAGAACGCGCGACGCGCGCGGATGAAAGGAGCGCGGCGCGGCGCGGCGCGCGACGCGGATAATGGAAGCGCAGGGCGCGCGGCGTGGCGCGCGCGCGCGGGTAAATAATGGTTTGGATGAGCCTGAGGATAAGTTGTTCGGCCGGGCGGTACGTTTGCGCAACAGTTTATGGATTGAGGTCTTAAGGCAGACAGGGTGTCCAGGATGGGGCACCACAGCGGTATGAGTGGAAAATAGGATTGAAGCCTACTAAATTTCCTTCCTCCCCCTTTTCCTTAAATTTTTGACCCTTATCCCGTATAGAGAGTAAATAGACACAAGGACTCCCTATTGGCTTGAGATAGGAATTTGGCAGCGCATAGCCTTGTATACTGACCCATGGAGATTCAGAATGGTCTTCTCTGGGGATCTGGCTAAGCATTAGTGAGCTGAATTTGATCACTTTGTGCCACAGGTTAGCGGGCCACTGTGAGTCCTTCAGTATTGTCCGGGTTGATTTGATGATTGTTCTGTTGGATTGTTCAGCCTTTCTGTTGTGTTCCAGATGATATGGCTTGGAGGTTATTTGAAAAATATGATTATTATTGTAGAAGGTTTGCAGTTTTCAATTGACAAACTCAGTACAGCCATCAGAGAATACTTCCAATGGAAAGTAGCCTCTGCAACAATGCTCTTTTTTGATCAAGTCAATAATGACCTCAGGAGTTTCCTCCTTTGAGGCCAATGAAAACGCCCCAACATACCCCAATGCACTGTCTACCAGAGTAAGAATAAATCAATGACCTGCCTTAGACTTAGGCTTGAGGGTTCCCATGAGGTCCAAGTGGATTCCATCAAACTCCTTAGTTTCTTTCTTGGAGGTCTCCTTGAATGGTTATCTTGTGATTTTGCTCTTGATACAGTGTATACACTCAAACCGCCTTTTAACGTCCAACAGAATATGTTTGGTGACCACTTCAAGTCGGGAAATGGAAGCGTGACCATAATAGCCATGGATTTTGAAAATTTCATTATCAGCAGTCCATGTCAAGTGCGAACAGGGGGTGGAGAGATGAGCTTGATTAAACTGTGGGGTTTCTAGTGAGTACAGATTGTCAATAATTGTTCCTCCAAATACTTTGATTCCTTCCTTTGAGACACTGAATTTTTTTTTGTTTTCTAGTAAGGTACAGCCTGCTTGGTTGGGAGCTCCTGCGCTTATTAGATTGATGGTCAGACTGGGCACATAGAACACATTGGACAGTTCAAATGTGAACTTGTCCCAAATGAATCCACTGTGCCTCTACCCTTGATTTCAAGTTCGGCACTCTCCTTTCTGCTTTTGATAGACTGATTTGGATAAGGAGCCATTTCCTTAAAGAAGCGACTGTTGTTAACCATGTGAATTGAGGCGCCGCTATCTAGGATGAATTTCAATTTTGGATCCCCGTGGTTAATCCACATTGATAGAAGCGCAAGGTAATGAGCCGCATGGTTTGTCTTTGATTGATTCTTTTGAGATCTCCACTTTGCTTGCTATTCTTTCCACAAATTGGGGGCGGCTTCGGGGTGCAGATGCCAACAAATGTTGGCCAAGTGATGCTTGTCTTGTTTTGGGTTATGATATCCTTTGGTACACCTCCAACGTTTGCCTTGATTGTCGCTATGATTTGGCATAGGTTTTGAGCTGATCAGAGCCACTTCTGTCGGCAAGTGTTGGCTGTCTTGAGTTTTCTGAGCTTTATATTCATTATTGTGCTGAGTTAAATGGTTGAGAACAAACTCTACCATAAGTTCCTTGTCTGTGTGCATGATTTGTTGTTTGAAATCTTTCATAGCTTGAGGGAATTTGAAAAGCAGGAGATACGCCAGAATGTCATTTGGAAGGATGATTCCAACTTTGTACATTTTCTTGAGACAAACCTTGTTGAGACTGTGAAAATGAAGATGTGTCTGGTGGGAGTTGAACCCACGACCTCAGATAGACTGAGATACATCATGTTAGAAGGTCTAATGTTCAGGTTAAACCTGCTAACATGATGTATCACCACAGTACGGAGGATGTGCAGTTGAACCTAGACCAGTAATACCAAACAAACCTGGCAGCCACAAGCATCTGTAGCCTAGTTGGTAAAGGCAGCACTCTAGTATGTGTCTTAGTCTATCTGAGGTTGTGGGTTCAACTCCCACCAAACACATCTTCATTCTCACAGTCTCAACAGGTTATGAGCCCAGAGCCTACCTGAGCGTATACTTGCTTACTTATGAGACTTGAATAAGATGTGAATGCTTCCTGTAAGACCATCATCCCCTGTAAGCCTATCACGGGTTCAATCCCCACACTGATCACACTTTCCCCTGGGTATTTCCATACCTATTTCTACATCACGTAGCAAGGGGGGGTGTTGAGGTTAAACCTCCTAACATGATGTATCACCACAGTACGGAGGCTGTGCAGTTGAACCTAGACCAGTAATACCAAACAACCCTGGCAGCCACAAGCGTCTGTAGCCTAGTTGGTAAAGGAAGCACTCTAGTATGTGTCTCAGTCTATCTGAGGTCGTGGGTTCAACTCCCACCAGACACATCTTCATTTTCACAGTCTCAACAAACCTTATTCTTCATGATGAAGTCTTCTATCTTGTCTGATCCAAATTGTAATTACAGGAAGTCATTAAATACCCTGGCTCTATTGGAAGCTTGAGAAGAGGCGTATTTGTTAATGATGGCCTTCCACAGAAACTTTGCAGAAATTTTATTATGAGGAGTAACAACATTGTCATGCATAGAGGCTTCCAGCCAAGAAATAATCAGAAGTTTGATTTTGTTGTTGAGATCAGTGTGCAAGACAGAAGTTTCATCATTTATCAGCTTGGAGAATCCACAAACGTCTAGAATTGCATCCATCTTATCCTTCCACACACCATAATTGTCTTTGCTAAGTCTAGGAATACTGTCCAGAGAAGTCTTCAGCTTAGCCTGCCGGAATCCTTTGGAGATCAAGCCAGTAGACCTTTCCCAGTTGTTTGGGGTTTAGTAGTGCGTTTTGAAAGATGAGATTTGGAAGAGTCCCTTTGGCTTTTAACCGTGTTAAAAGTCAGGATTGATTAAACTTAAAACTGGGAACTGAGACGGTAAAAACAAGCTGACATCAGAACAAGAACAAGAGTATGGGAAAAGCACAACTACCAACATCTGGCATTGAAGAATGAGAAGCTAGACATCAATGGGTGATTGATGGATTGATGGACAAGACTGAGTTTGGCTGAGATAGTTGAGTTTTGGAAGGCAGTGTTGAGTTCAAGGTGATAGGTAGATGAAAAAGATAAAGAATAGATAGCGACTGGCCAG
Source organism: Puccinia polysora (assembly GCA_025617555.3). NCBI lineage: Eukaryota > Fungi > Basidiomycota > Pucciniomycetes > Pucciniales > Pucciniaceae > Puccinia > Puccinia polysora. The sequence continues at coordinate 19,629,173 of CM062612.1, read as the reverse complement.
AAGAATAAGGTTGATGAGTGAAGAAATGGAAAAAAGATGAAATCAAGAATAATATCTCACCGGGCAGGCACACAGGAAAGTTGGTTTAATTTAGTAGAATATAAACTGACAAGGAAAATATGAGTGAGAATAAAAGAGGCATGAATAGATGATTATGAGTTGGCAAGAACAAGAGATTTGAGAGATGAGTCAAGAATGAATCACCGGATTCATCTCTGAGTGGTTGAGATCAGACCCTGCCCGCCTTTTGGGTTAACCAGACGAGTGAAGTTGTGATGGAGAGAAGTAACTACTTTGGGGTAACTTCAATTGTAAGGCTTCTGCGTGCAGTCATCCATGCAGTCATCCATCACCTAGGTAGTAAAGATTTAACAATGGGAAAAGAGGCGCATGGTGAATTTGTACCTCCAGGAGGGGGAGTTTTGGAGGCAGAGAGCTCCCGTGCCTCTTGTGGTTGCAACATCTAGCATGGATCAGATGGTGATCCTGAGGTGTTTGCACAGCAACCTTGATCACTGGGGCAAAAATGAAACACAGAGGAGGGTGAAGGCAAAGTTTTGGTGGCCAGTGGTCATGGGCCCAGTACAGTGGTGGGTAAAATTGTGAGAAGCCTTTCAGTGGAAGAGCCCAAGTCTACCTAAGGAGGTCAGTCACCCCATGGCAGAGGAAGATTTTTTCAGAAGGGTTTCCCTTGAGGTGGTGCACATCAAGACAGGGAAGTTTGCATATCTACTTGTTGGGCGGGAAAATCTGTCCCGATTGGTGGAGGCGCTTCCTCTGGTGAAGTTTTTGGCGGAAAACCTTTCTGAGTTCTTGGAGAAAGATATTGCGATTAGCAATTTGGTCAGTAGACAAATTAATGAAAAATAATAATATTGATTGATGAGATAACCAACGTGTATAGATGTGGAAGTGGATGTATCACAATGAGGTGGATGAGTGGTACTTTTATATTCAAGAGACATCTCATCAAAGAACTGGGAACATAAGATGAACAAAAGATGAAAACTATTTAAAAAATGAGGAAGAAAACAATATGTATTACTCTTTTCTTTGAAGTAACAAAAGGGAATGCCATGAACTTTAGATGTTCAATTGTGTTGATGGAGGTGCTTTTCAATTTCAATTCCTCTTGCAGTTAAACTTTCTTTTCCTTGGTTCACCACTGGAATAGCAGTGAACCTGAAAGCTTCAGTTAACTTTATTTTCTTTTTAGCCTTTGCTTTATTGACTTCATTCTTAAGTAATAGGTGTGTTGCAACCATTCTTTTCCTTTTCTTTTCCTCACATGAGCCATCATCCAGTTCCTCTTCTGGAGTCACAGAACTGAGACTAAGTCTCTGTGAAATTCCTTTTCTGTTTTTCACAGGAATGAATCCTTAATAACTTCCATTTAATTGAACATATTTACATAATTTTATTTTCTATTATGATCCAAATTTCCTTCTCTTTCCATTGGTAATGGAGTTGGATTGATATATGAAGTATTTTCCCTTATATTCCCCTCAACAGGAATTACATCCTCAACAGAAGAATGGTTTGTACCCTATGGGTTGCTCTTCCTGATCATAGTGTACAGAGGCGCAGAGTTTTTGGGGTTTCCTGATGATTTGGGTTCAAATTTACCGGGTAAATTTTTGCTGCGTGAAGGATGACTATCCAGAAGGCGCGGGGATAGTTGGGAGGGGAAATCAAACCATCAACAATACTCTGGTAAATATGTGTGTAGAGGATGGCAAGAAGTGGCAAGACAAGCTTCCAGTGGTTCCCTTTTAAGATCATATTTCCATGAAGCAGTCAGAAAGTTACTCACCCTATGAACTGGTTTCTGGAAAGAAGCCTCTTCTCCAAATAGAAGTTCAGTTGGAGATGCTTTTGGGCATCAATTTGTGAAATGTCAAAAACCTGTAGATCTCTTTGAGGCGCGCACCGAGCAACTTCTTAGGAACAAGAAAATTTGGTGAAGGTTGAATATTGATTTAGGAAGACCTGGAAGCCGTCTCTTGCACTGTTACAAGGCCTTTTCCCACCACCTCTGAAATCCATTGTGGAAGGGGGACTTGGTGCAACTATAAAACTGTAGCCTGGAAACTCAGTGGGGGAAACTTTTTGCTAACCAATGGAATGGTCTGTACCCTGTGGCTTCCAAGTTCACAGGCCGGAGCTATCAGCTTGAGTAATTGGATGGGTCACCCCTCAAGCAGAAGGCTGCATGGATTTATTGCACCTAGGTCCACTTTGAATGACACAAAGGAAGGGGCCAGCGTCGGCTCTGGGGGCTCTGGGAACAATGACATGGTATGAGCAATTGGAGACCCAGTTGGCTCAGACTCTTTGGCCACAAAGTGGTCTGCGTGTGAGGTGCTTCTCCAGCAGATTTTGAGGTTGAAAAACGCTTGGGACAGCTTCCAAGTTTGGGGGATGCTAGTTCCGGAAGTGAAAGCCTGATTTGGTGAGGGGGTGCCCTAGCTGGTTCACACCTGGAATAACAAGACACCCCAGAATGTTTTTTTCCTTGCTTCTCTGACTGGATTTGGTTCTTGGATTAGTACTGGCTTTTGTTTTCCAATCATTGCAGGAATGCAGGCAAGGCACAATGCCAGGTCTTTACACGCAATGACAATTCCCTTGGATGGGGATGCGGGATAAAGAGCATTATAGGCCTGATTTAGGGGGAGGGGGATTCTTTTTTTTAAAACAAAAATCTCTGCTTCTTTTTCTCCTTTTTGTTTTATTTCTCTTGTTTTTCCTTTCTCTCACTCTCATAAGCACAGATTGGGAATATTGATGAAAGAGATTTTGGTTTGGTAAGGGGGTGCACTAGCTGCTTCACAGCAGGAACAACTAGGCACCCTAGAATGTCTGTTCTCAGGTGTCTCTTCTCTCTCTTAGGTGTGGTGCACGAGCTGGTGTTTGGTTTTGAGTTAAGACTTCAATAAATTATTCATTTCAGGAAAGATGAGAGAGGTTGAATGAAGTAAAAAAACTAGTGGGTTCACCTTCAATAAAAGACTCGGACAACTATGAGTGGAGCTGAGGTGTTAAGTATGATAAGCTGTAAAGGCATTAAGATTGATAAGGAAGAAACCCCAGAGGTGAGAAGAAAACACAGACTTAATCAAAATGGGAGTTAAGAAACATTGATGAGAATAACAGTGCTTAACAGTCTCAGAATCCCAAGATGTCAGTGGCACAATTTGGAAATTTTACAAGGAAAACATCTCAAGACCTGAGCTGGAAAACATCTCAAGACCTGAGCTGGAAAAAGTCTTACCCACTTGAGAGTAGAGTTTGGGCACCAGGCCTTCCTCTGTGCTTCTAACCTGGACTGTGCTCTAGGCTACACAGAGGGGTTGGATTGCAATGAAACCAATTAATTATTTTTCTTTGTTTTTCAAAATTACCCTGGGTGCTTCATATTCTAAAGTATCCTGAAGTTGAGTGAGGGTCCAGTCATAATTATCTGCTTTCAATTGGGATAAGAAACTTTAATAATGACACCTAAATCAATCTAGTCCTCAGTGTAATGCTCTAGCCAGTGATTTTGACCTCAGTACCTCAGTGGAATCATCTCAGTATCTCTCCAGCATCTAAATATCCTCAGTTTCTTCATGCATTAGATATATGTTGAAATTCAACCATCAATTCTCTATCAAAATAATAATAATAATAATAATAATAATAATAATAATAATAATAATAATAATAATAATAATAATAATAATAATAATAATAATAATAATAATAATAATAATAATAATAATAATAATAATAATAATAATAATAATAATAATAATAATAATAATAATAATAATAATAATAATAATAATAATAATAATAATAATAATAATAATAATAATAATAATAATAATAATAATAATAATAATAATAATAATAATAATAATAATAATAATAATAATAATAATAATAATAATAATAATAATAATAATAATAATAATAATAATAATAATAATAATAATAATAATAATAATAATAATAATAATAATAATAATAATAATAATAATAATAATAATAATAATAATAATAATAATAATAATAATAATAATAATAATAATAATAATAATAATAATAATAATAATAATAATAATAATAATAATAATAATAATAATAATAATAATAATAATAATAATAATAATAATAATAATAATAATAATAATAATAATAATAATAATAATAATAATAATAATAATAATCATAATAATAATAATAATAATAATAATAATAATAATAATAATAATAATAATAATAATAATCATAATAATAATAATTATAATAATAATAATAATAATTATCTCAATTGGGATAACTCCTGCGGTTTCACAAATACCCATTTCCTGCGTAACTAAAAATTGACTTACTCTCTCCCCGTGCTGACTTGGTCCTCCCTCATCTCATCTTCACAACCAAATGAAACACCACCAGCCTTGAGGACAACCAATTTTTTCCAAATCAACCAAAACCATCAAATAAGGAAACCAAACAAACAATACAAATACCCAAACAAAAATTGGCTTTACAACACTATTGAAGCTCCAGATCCACAGGAAAAACCAATCAATTGAATTCAATCAATTGGCTGACAGCCATCCTCAAATTTAAGCTTCGCTTCCCAGAAGACCTCACCAATCAAATTTCCTAAAAGAAAGGAACACAAAGGAAGATTGATATAAAATAGACAAAAAGTTCAGCACTGGGACTCAAACAGCCTGCTGGATAGGATCCCAGCAAAACTATTGTTTATTTATCTAAACATAACAGCAAGCTAGTTGAAGCCAGAAAACTTTTTTGCCTCAAGACCCTTCAGATTAAGTCAACCAGAAACTAATCAACTTGTGCCTTGACATCAAGATCTATTAATTCCTGCTTTACTGTTCCTAAATTGTCTTCTAACCATTGCTTTAAACCTTTTTTTCAGCCTAATCTAGCAACAGTTGTTGCATTTTGGAAAAGGGGAATAAAAGACTTTGATTCAGGTTACTTGAGCATAAACTCATCACAATTAAAATTTGAAAGGCTCCAATGCAGAAAGGATCATCAACAGCACCCAAACTAATTTAAAGAAGAATCATTGTCAAGCTAGATCAGATAAATAAGCCATCTCCTTTTTTATATGAAAAAACCAACAAAAAACATGTCTGAAGCCCTTACTCAAGCCCTCATTAACACCTCCATTGAGAGCATCCCAAGTATCAACATTGCCGATTTCTCTCTCTTGATTAAAGAATGGACAACTTCCTCAATATAAAGGGACTCAAATATCAATTGAAATCACCTGAACAGAACCTGAATGCGGTCAACAACCTCAGAATAAGCATTATCTTGATATCTAAACTTAATCCTGCCATCCAAACTCACTTTGTCAATCACAAAAACAAGGAGTATTCCAAGGATGTGTGGAAATCAATCCTAAAGTTCTTTGCCTCTTCTGAACCCTTGAACCCTGCCCAAGTCTCAAAGCAATTCCTCAGAACCACCCTCAACCAATATGATGTCTCTAATTTCATCACCCAAATTAATAAAAGAATAAAACAGCTCCTTGAAGTAAGAATAGTAATCCCTAAAGATATTCTTGGATAAACTACCTTAGATAAACTACTATCTATCCTAGAAAATATCATTCAACAGATAAAATACTCAAAAAGACTCATCAATAACAATCTTGTGCTCAATCACCTGATAAGATTCTCAAACAAAAAAACCCTATGAGCCCTGTAAAGTCTGAACCCACCTCATTAAACACCACCAGTTCAACCACAATACACTCCAAGAAAGGGAAACACAATCCTCAAGCACAAAAATATCCTTCCAAATGCTAGAATCTTCACCCTGAGCTTAGACAAAACAGACAAACAATCAGTGAAAAGCTAGTTACTTTCAGCTGTCTTCATCACTGTCATTCCATCCTATACAAAATCCTAATACTTGATTCTGTTTCTAACTCTTGCATGGTCTCAGACTACAGCCTCATTTAATCCTTTTGTTCAGAATAAATAGGATCTGTGAAAACTGGATTCAGAACTCATCTGTTTGAAATCAAAGGATCTGAAACAGTCTGCCTAAAATGTAAAAATGGTCCTGATTCATGGCTGAAAAATTTTCTGTATGTTCCCAAGCTATCTTCAAACCTTCTATCTGTCTGTTTTCTGTTACTAGAAAGTTTCAAATCAAAATTGAAATACATGAATTTTCTGTGCTCAACAAATGAAAAGTGGCTCTCAAGCTTCATTTACAGAAGAATTTACCTTTTATACCTCTGGGGAAATACAAAGAAAAGTACTTCCTTTCAAGTGGAGAGCTCCTACACAAGTGACAGGGACATGTCAGTTACCCCAGAATTACTAACAAGCTGAAAAAACCTGTTGAACCAGACACAGCATGTGAATATTATGCAGTTGGAAAATAACCAAGGAACCTTCAAGAGCAGAAAAAGCCCAGCCTTCAGATATTTTTAAGCACTCCATCTTGACATTGTAGGACCTATCACACCAGTCTCAATTGAAGATCACAGATACTTACTGACTGTTGTATACAGCCACTCCAGGTATTGGTATTGCTCAGGAATCCCCCTAAAATCCAAATAAAAAAAATTGGCTTATTGTCTCACATTCTGGATCTGGCGGCAAAAAGGGGTGATGTTAACTTCAGAAATACCAGCCGTGTTTCAGTCATGCAGGGACCCACACAACCTGTGGGAGTCGTGTAGGGGCCCAAAAAACCTGCTGCAGTCTTTTAGAGCCTCCAACAACCTGTAGGAGTTGTGTAGGGCCATAAATTACCCAATCAACATGTGGGCGCCCATACACTACTCCCAAGGGTTGTTCCCAACACGCGCAACCCTTGGGGGGGCATATACTCCCCATGATGGGCATTTTTGATTTTTATACCCCTGTAAACAACCATTTAGACCCGTGAACAGGTTTATAAAACCATTCTGGTGTTTTGAAATAATTGACTTATTTTTTTCATTCTATATTTTATATTTTATTTTATTATTTTTAAACCAAAAAATCAACATTTTTTGAATTTTTGGTTGATTTCTGTCTTTCTTCTGTATTTTTGTTTAGTTTTTTTAGTTTTTTTTTGGCCTGCAATGTATTAAGTTGAGAGGCATGTAACACAACTACATTTAAGTTTTGTACAACCCCAAATGACTTGAATTTTGTTGTGCGTGGTGCCACACAAAACTGAATTGTCATGTGGGTACTACACAACTGAAATCATGTTTTGTGGAGGCTAATCAACTGGATTGAAGTTGTTTAGAGTGCCACCCGGCCCATTTGAGTTGTCTAGTGTGCCACACGTACCATTTTATTTGTTTAAACAACTCACATGAGTCGTGAATCTAACATTTCCACAAAATGTTTTTGGTTACTACCCCTGCATCCTAAACTCCAACCGAGGTGGAAAATTTAAAAATGGGAAATCCAACCAATACTGCAAAAAAAACCTGATAAAAAACATCCACTCTGATCCCTTCATTCCTCAACAAAATTGACTGGCAGAAATACACACCAAAACCATACTTGAATCACTCAGAACCATCTTCCAACACTCTTTTGTCAACAAAAATTGATGGGACTTTGTTCTGAAGGCCAGTGCCCTCAAAAAGAACCAAATAACCTCTCACAAAACCTAAAAAAACTTCTCCAAGCTTGGAAGCAAGGTAAAAAAAAATGCGCTCTGATTGTTTTTAATGACAATAACAGATCCTACCATATCCTCTTAGACTCCTGTAGGATATTCAGAACTAAAAATGTCAGATTCCTCACTTTTGTTCCCAAGACCAACTCAGAACCATACATTGAACTCAAACTCAAGAAATCTGACTGAATTAATCCTAATAAAAAACTTAGAGAGCCAACTACATTCTGGGACTCCAATAGTGAAAGCAAACCAATTTCCAATCGCAGAAATACCAAGAATATGTTGAAAATTATGGTAAAGACCTTTCCTCAAATCATTATTTTGAAAAAAAAAGAATTTTGACCAACTTCCCAACTCAAAAAAGACCACCTTCTCCTCCCATGTACAAAGTTTACCTGTTAGACAGTTCAATGTGAAATCAGCCTTTCTATTTGCACCCCTCAAGGAAGACCTCTAAATTGAAACTCCTCTTGGATTCTCAAGAAATGCTCCCTTCCTCAAACTAAAGAAATCTCTTTACAATCTGAAACAAGCCCCTGCCAACTGGTAAAGCACCCTCACCAATGGGCTGAAAGGAATGGAATAATTTCCTTCAAATTCAGACCCCTGTCTCTACATTCATCTGAACTGAGATTCAGTTCTCTTCTTCCATGTTGATGACCTAATTGCAGCCATCAGGAAACAAAAATTTGAAGCCCTCTTCCTCAAACGCTTCCCAAATTCCTCAGCTCACAGTTCAGACACCCTCCTAGAAATGGAGTCAACCATTTCATACCCCTGAATAACTCTCTTGCAAAGCAAAATCATAAAAAAAAATTGAAATTCTTGCACTTTCCATCTGCAAAACCATCCTCACTCCTCTTAAAACCAGTATCCCACTCCTTAATTCCAAAAAAGAAGAAACAGAATGGTTCCAGAAACTTGATATATAATTGAGAACCTAAACTGGAATTCTGAACTTTATCTCCTTCAAAAAAAGACTAGATATATCCACCCCCAGTGCCCATCCTCTCCCAATTCAACCATTTTTCAGGAATGAACCACTTTAAAGAGGCACTGCCCTTCTGGAAATAACTGGCTGTAATTTCCACAAAATCTCCTTCTCTCTCCCCTAATTTGTTTTCATCCTCTTCCAAACATGAATATTTTGGTGAAGTTACTTGGGCTGATGGCCTTGATTTCAGAAAGTCAAGAAGAGGCTATATCTGCTTCTGGATGAACCGGCCCATCTCCTGGAATAGCTGATAACAAAATAATATCAAAATGTCTTCCACCAAATCCAAGGTCAATTAACTCACTGAATGCAATCATGAAAGACTATGGATCACCAAATTAATCAAAGAATTGTGGCTAACCCATTCCCAAATCCCCATCTTCAATTCATATAACAAAGGTCTGACCAAAAAAGATCAAACATTTTGGCTAAACTCTAAGACTAAACACCTAGAAATCAAGATCAAATATCTTAGAAACCTTTACAAAGAAGGAAATCAGGGAATAAATCTTATCTCAACACAAGAAATGCTTGCAAGTTATCTGACAACTGCATGTTACTCATCCTCCCTCAAAAGACTCAAAAGCAGACCCTTCCCATAAACGCATGAGTTGTGTTGAAATTCAAACATCAATTCTCCATAAAAAAATATTAGGAAAGATATAGTTGCTCAAAAGCAACTACATAAACCACACGTGAGTTATCCCAATTGAGATAACTCTTGAATCAATCAGACCATTTGCACCGCCAGCTGGAAATATCAAAATTTTGATAACTCCTGTGGTTGCACAAATACCCATTGCCAGTGCAAGTAAAAATTTACTCACTCTCTTTCCCCTTTCCAAATTGTTCCTCCCTCAAACCAACCAAAACACCACAAGGCTTGAGGAGGACTTATTTTGAAAAATTTGTAAAAGCCCTCAATACAAGCAAACCAAATAAAAAAGAAGAACACCCAAATGAATGATTGGCTTTCCAACACTATCCAACATCCAAATACACAGAAACAACTGACAATTGTATTCAACCAATTTCCTACCAGCAAACCTCAAATCAAACCCTGGCTTCCCACACAACCAAACCGACTAAAAGCCCAAAAAGAAAGGGATAATGTTGAGACTTTTTTTGGATTGGGTAGAGTTTAGCAAATAGATTTCTGGAAGTGACTTGAGAGGGAATTAAGTACTGAAAATATTTATAAGATAGGTGAATACTAAGGGTGGTTTTGAATTTCCTACCCCTCTAAGTACTATAGTAGTCTCACAAAATTTATAGAAAAGTGATTGGTGGCTGATTTTCAGATAGAGTTGCTACTATGGTAGTCTCTATCAGACCTAGGAATAAATGTTTCAAGCTTGATAAGGAAGAAGTGGTGGAACCAATGGGTGACTTGCCGGATAGAAGCAGAGTAAGGGAAGAATCCTTTATCCAGTATTAATCCTTTTCTTATTTTATCTTGTTTTATTGTTTACTGATTGATACTCCTTTGATGTTACAGGTGATGACTGAATAAGGTTGAAATGGTTGAGACTATACTTGACAACTGATGATGAATGCTTGATAATGATTGATGATGATGATTATGGATGAGGTAAGTGATGATGATGGTTGATGATGGATGATGATGGATGATGATGGATGATGATGATGATGGATGATTGTGATGATGATGAGTGATTATAATGATGATGATGATGGATGATGGTGATGATGATGGATGATGGTTATTATGGATGATGATGAATGGTGATGATAATGGATGATGAAAATGATGTTTGGTGATGGTTGATGATGATGGTGATGATTGATGATGGTCAAGGTATTTGATGATGAGGTTTTAATATTTTCTATAAGGGTTTAATACCTTTTATAAGGTTTAAACCTTTTTTAAGGGTTTAATATTTAATATAAGGGGTCAATACCCTTTATAAGGGTGGCCACCCCAGGCTAAGTGCCTGGGGGGATGTGAGGAAAATGGATGGACTGAGCCGCTCTAATTATGTAAATCAAAGGGGGATCCCACCTGGTGGCTGACTTGTGGTTGTGGGTGGTTTGTCTGGTTGTGCAGGCAGTACCCTGCATATATTGCTTCTTTATGATTTCCTGTAAGATTCTGTACAGCGTCTGCATGCAGTGTATTGCATATATTGCTGTGTATACAGAAGTGTTGATTTTTTTGGTTGTCAGCTTGCTAGTTGACAAGAGCAACCTTTCAAAGCAGATGAAAAACAGAAAATAAATAATAAAATTAGAAGGAGTGGGAAATTCATATATATTATAGCAGAAATGGATTACCCACCCAAAAATAGGGAGGGTCACTCACTGACCCCACCCTTGTATTCCAACTCCTTGAATTTTTTTAATAACTTTAGAAGAAGAATACCAATAAACCACGGCACCACTATGGCACCTTTTGGCCATTCTGATATTTCACACACAATGCAAGGTACAGGTTTCACACATAAAATTCAGTCAGAATTGAGGTGTTGTGTATATTTTGGGAGTTACAGGCGGAATAGTGTTGTGTCAAAATTCCCGCACGCAGCCCCACATTCATATAGCAAGGGTACACACGCGTGACACTCAGTAGGCAGGCGGACGTCAAGAAACCCACATGTTAAATTAATTCTGGCCCCCAATGATGGATTCAGGAACGCAGCTGTCAAGCCTGGGCGTGTCAAGATTGATTGCTGAATGCAGCTGTCAAGTCTGCGCGCTTCAACATCAACTGTAATAATTCTAACAGCCAGGTACTGCAGGAACATGCTACAACTTGCATGGATACATCATTCATATGTGACAAGTTGACTGAAGGATATGGAGTTGTTTGAAACCTAAGAAACTTGAATAAAAATATGAAAATCAAAACAGCAAAGAAAATAAATTGTAAAATAATGAAGGTTGTCACGTCAATGGAATTGCTAAATTTCTATGAACCACAAAACACATCAATAATTCTACCAAGGAATTATTAAAAATTTCCAAAATGTGCAAAAGATGCGGTAGAATCTCCAAATACCCACTTCTACCCATTCCACTCTAAAAAAGGAATACAAAATAAGGAAATATGTCTGAATCATGAAAATAAAAAATTAAAATTTAAATACATTCTGACAACTATATAAAATAGAAATATAACAAAGGCAAGGCTAGCCAGCTGAAAGCACCCGGAATACGTGCCAAACTGGCCCTAGCTAGCTTACCAGCCTCAAAACACAAGCGCACCCCTCTCTACATTCCCTGAGAATGTCTTCTTACCCTAGAAAGGTATATAAACAGCCCCTTTTGGAAGGTTTAAAGCTTATTAATTTTTAAATTAATCACTCTGGACCCCTTGCCATCCGTGATGAAGTGTTCATTCAAAATAAATGAGTGATTTATGGCCTTATTCTGATGTTATAATGATTAATTCTGAAACCCATTGTTGATTCCATTGAAGAATGTCAGAAATATCCCCAACAATTGTCCTGAGACCCTTTCAACTGTGAATTTCTGCAAGTTTCTTGGACTTTCTGCTGAAATTAGTAATTTATCTCCTCCTTGCCTCCAGGCGAAAGTGCTGTGAGTCAGCCAGTCCACCCAGTCCCCTTGATTAAACCCCTTTTGAGTAATTACCTAGGACCTCATTTTCCCAAGGTCTTTACATGGTTCAAAAAAACCCCTTGAAGAGAGGTTGTTATCCAATATCAATCCCCTGTTTGTATAAACTGTGGCCCCCTTGAAAAATATTTTTAAATAAATTTAATCCAACCAAACCACTCAAACTTTGCACTTGCTTATAAATCAACAGTTTGAGCATTTGAAGTAATATTGTTGGAATTATTATTATTCCAACACCAATATCTCTTGCTTTAGCTAAATGAAGGCAAATTCACTTTTATAAGTAAGTTAAAAACTGGCGCTCTGGCCAGGAAATATCCCTGAATAATTAATTTTGAATTAATTTATTTCTTTGGACCAGATTATCTATGCAAACATAAGTAAAAATACTTATTATACTTTTTTATTGTTATTCTTCCAGTGGATCTTAAGACCAACAGAGAATGAATAAATTATCATTTAAATCTTTGTAAACAGAAAACAGAGGAGAGACTCCATAATTTTGTGCCTGTAATCATAACTCCTGAGAAACAACAAGCAAGATTAAATTATTAAAAAAAACAAGCTTTAAAGGACAAAGAATAGGAAATTGAAAGAATTATTAATTGTAATTCTTTACTCAGGCATCACACCTACTGGAAGAAGTATCACATACAAAATTATTTCTTTAACAAAAATAAAAAGAGTAAGCTCAATCTATTTTGTTTATATTTTTTTTTTGAAAAATTTGAAAAAAAAATTGAAAAATTAAATAAAAATTATGAAAAACAAAAAAATTATTAATTTTAATTTTTTTATCTGATTTTTATTGGAAAGAACCTTTTCCGTTATGGAGTTTATTGAAAAAGACCTGTTGGAAAACAGTTCTCACCACTGATTTTTGGATTTAAGCCAAGACCTCATTGGTGCCCACAAAGATCCCGCTGGATTTCCCACCAAGGACTCTTTCAACCCTAACCAAGCCTTAGTACCGTTGAAATTAAGTCTAAGTGAGCTAAAATTAATTTAAAAATGAAATAAAAATATTTTTTTATTTTTTTTTCATTAGTTTTACCAAGTTTTGACAAGACCTTATAACTTTTTTTGCACAATGTTGCAAAACAGGCCTAACAACAGCGCAACAAGACAAGCCCTTTCCTATGGACCTCTGCCCGGAGGAACGGGCACATGTCAAAGTTCCTGTAGCCAGAAAAATGAAGGGGCTCAAACCTGCAACTTGAGTGCTGCAAAACCTGCCAGCACCTGTGCCCACCAAATCAACCAAAAAACCATTGAAGATGATTCCTTTTCCCAGAATGTTGTCCCGCAAAGCTACCCCTCCTCCTACACCTCCCAGTTGGGACTTAGCCAAAGAGTCCAAAATAAAGAATCTGGTGAAGGATCATGTGAGTCATTGGGAGGCCCACAAGCTAGCCCAAGAGCAGGAGGACTCAGCAGCTATGAGAAAGGTTATTTCACAAGCCAAGTACTCTCAAATAGCCCTTCAGAAATTGATCCCTAGGGCAGAATTAGAGAAATACGTAGGAAGATGGAATCCTTGGGATCAACTAGCCACGTTAAAGGGAAAGGATCCCAAAAAGTTGAGGTCCTAAAATCATCAAAGATTGAGGAACCCAAAAGATTGGGACAACATAATAGCTCTAGACTTTAAGTGTAAGAAAGTTTATCAAAACTTGAATCTGATGATATCACCCCATTGCTTAATAAATTCTCTGATAATTCTTTTGATAAATTTATAATCTTGGGTGGCAATCTGGACAATATTCACAAAAAACTTGATAAAGCAATTCAAAATTAAAACAAAACAATCCAAATTCAAGATGACCATCTGAGAGCAAATGATTCTGAAATCAAATTATTAATTGATTTTAAAAAAGCATCTTTAATTAATAATATCAGCACCACCTTTCCTTACAGACAGGAAGAGATACTCATTCTCCTTGAGCAACTGAAAGTAGAAATAAGAAACAAAACTGATCCCCCTTCTGTTGACCTGGTTAATAAAATTGATTAATTAAGCAAAAAAATGGATTTCAAACTAGGCATGATTAAGAATAATTTAAGAGACCTTAAATTTGAATCAAATGCTCCCCCTCTAGTCAATGTAGAAGAATCAAAACCTACCAGGACCAGTGTCACTCCTAACATCTCTATTAATTCTGGAATGAACAGGAATGAGTCTTACCAGCCTAGTCCTACCCCTGAAGTTTAAAAAGCTCTGAAGCTCTTGCCCCCTGTAGCTGAATGGCCTAAGCTATAAGTTGAAGGAGAATAAAACCATATCAGCTTCATTAAATTAATTGACTATACCCTTGCCTCTTAGGAACTACCGGACATCATAGAAATCGTTAAACTACCCAGGTTGTTTGAAGGAGTAGCACTGGATTGGCTTATCAAAAAAAGAGGACAAGTAGGATCCCAAACTTGGAAATATTGGAAATGTCTCATCAAAGAACATTTTGGTACTATAATCTGGAAAAGGAAAATGATCAAAACCTTTGAGAAATCACTTTTTGACCATTTAAAAGACAAAACCCACAAGTGGTGTTTAAAACAAAAGAAGAGGTTAGATTGTTTCTATCCTGAAGCTGACAAACAAGAAATCAATGAAAGGCTCCTCAACCCATGTCCTGGACACCTTACTTGAAATGTGAGGTGTAGAATTTCTATGGAGGCTGATCTCTCCACTCTCATTGGTATTCTGCAAGAAACTATTGATATGAATGGTCTTGAAATAAGAAACAAAAGACCTAGGGAGCCCTCTCCCAAGACTTGAGAGGAATAAAATCCCAAAACCAAAGACTCTACTACTCCCCAATCAGATGTTCATAAGACTTCTGAGACTAAGGAAAAGGTATGCTGGAATTGTAACCAAACTGGAAATGTGACACATGGCTGCCCCCAGCACAGGAGAAAGATCCATCTCATTGAAGGAGAAGAGGATGACAATGATCCTAACCCTCAACTTGATGAAACTGATGGATCACTCTCTGAGTGTGAATTAATGATTACTAACCCTATCAATGTCATTGAAGGAAGTATATCATCTTCCTTTGACATTAACTCCGTCAATGAAGATTCCAACTTACCACAAAAATGGAATCCAAATATGAGAATTCACCATGCTTCTGAAGCAAAACCTTTGAATCTCAAACCTTCTGAAGGTCAAATTTAAACACCTGGGAAAACTTGCTATGCTACTGGTTTGATCCAAGGTTCTCCTGTTAAGTTACTCTTAGACAGTGGAGTCTTTTCCTCTTGTGTTAGTTCAACTTATTTGGAACAACAAGATCCAAATTAGATAGTCAACTTATTACCAGTACCTCAGGCTAACCCCAGCAGTTGTAACTGTTCACTCAATGCCATTGGAGTTTAGTCCTCTGATATCATTCTTCATCACTCAAAATGGTCACTCAAACTGAAAACTGAATTTGTAGTGCTCCAGAATGGAATGTGTGATTACTTTATTTTAGGGAATGATTCTCTTTGCCTATATGGTGTAGATGTATTTCAAATTAAGGGCAGATACTTCACCGTAGGAGTAGATTAAAACAAGAAGTTCCAAATATTCCATGTCAATTCTCAAACTTCTGATTCAACTTATGAAAAACACTTGGAGAAGTTTAACCAAGAGTACTTCTCCCAAGCAGCCCTGAACCCCCTGTTGGGTGAAGATCAAAGACGGGAAATTCTCCAAGTTTGCTTTGAAAATCAGAATACCTTCTGTACCAAGGATCATCCAATTGGTAACATCCAAGGAAATGATATGATTCTAACTTTAACCATTAAACCTCCTTACCCTCCCAACCACAGGATACCTGCTTACCCTTCCAGTCAAAAATCTAGAACTGCTCCCAAAACTCATATCCAAAAATTGATTGACTTACAAGTCTTAAGGAAAGTAAGACACAATGAAAAAGTGGACATTGATAATCCAGTAATCATAGCTTGGCACAATGAAAAGTCAGGGATTGTTGGAGAATTTAAAATGCTGAATAACTATACCAAAGCTAATTATTCCCCTATTCCCCGGATTGAAAATGCTCTAAATAACCTCTCCAAGGCTAGTTTCATCACTACAATGGATATTCTGAAAGGTTTTAACCAGATACCTATCCGTCCTGATAGCCAGAAATTTATGAGGATCATATGTCGTTTGGGCATTTATTAGTACCTTATGATGCCTTTTGGTATCAAAAATGCTCATTCTCACTTCCAAAGGATGATGGATACAGTATTAGGATTGTTCATCAGACAAGGATAGATGATGGTATACCTTGATGATTTTATTATTTATTCTGATGATTGGAATAAACACATGGAAAAAGTAAGGCTAGTCCTCAAAACCATCTCTGTTGCTAGATTAAAAGTATTGATGAAAAAATGTCACTTTGGCTATGGGGAACTGAAAGCATTAGGGCACATTTTTTCAGGACTAACCTTAACTTCTGACCAGGAAAAATAGCAGCTGTGATGTGTGAGATATAGATGACTGAAAAAGCCAGAACCAGGATGATATTTCATACAAGGAAGGAAAAGATTAGAAATGGATAAAACAATAGAATGAAATAAAAGGAAATGAACAACAGAAGACTTCTGCAGATGATAAAGCAGAAGTGACAAGCGCAGACTGGTTAAGATGAGGAGACAAGGATGGAGACTACAAGAATCAAAGAAATGGTTGGATATGAGCTGAGGAGATTCATATGAGTCGTATGTCTATTGACTAGAAATGGCCTGAAGCATGGATGAGTACAGCTGTGACAATTGGAATAGATTGGAAGAGAGCCTTGAACAAGCTGTTGGAAACATATTAGTTAAGTCATAACCAATAATTCAAATGAGTATCTCACTCTTTTCGAGCTGGCTGCTGATGCCAGAATTCTTGAGCTAGTCTTGGCTGGGACCGTAGAAGAAGGCTTCAGGATGTTGTGGTTGGTTTTTGGTTGATAGTAGCTTGTTCAATAGTCCTCTGCTGTTGATGGATGAATTCAGAGACAAGAGTTGCGCGCACTCCAAGAATGGAGAGTGGGCGCTATGAGTAACCAGCCGCAGCATAAAACCAGCAGACAGAACAGAATAACCAACCAACAAAAAGAAGTTAGAAATAGAAAAACTGAAAAAATAAGAAAGAACATTGGACACACAGGAGACAGTCCAAAAAGGAAACAGAGGAGCCATAGGCTGAATTGAAATAGTAAGTACATTAACTAAGGAACAAAAGAAAAGATTGGGAATCAGATTCAACACTCCCCCTCGACTTAGAGGTTAGTGAAAGGAATAGAAGAAATAATTCACAAGTATTATGTTGGAGCTTATGTTGGCTGCTTTTGTTAAGGCATTGGCCATCATGGAATGGGAAGGGATGAGCATCACATCAATCAAATCATTTTTGTAGTCTTCTCGTAGACTCTTCATTTAGATTTTGATGTGCTTGGCTTTGGAGTTTATTCCAAATTTCTTAACTTTATCATCCAGGCCTTTGTTGTCAATCAGAAGCAGCGGAAACTTGAAATTGTTGCGATAGATTTTGGTGATCAGCTGATGTAACCATCTCCCTTCCAGATGACATCTGGATAGAGCCACACATTTGGATTTGGTTGAAGAGTGTGTGATAAAATGTTGTCAACAACTTTTCCAATACAGTGGAATCCCCTTGAAGGAAAAGGCCATGCCACTCTGAGATATTCTGCTGTGGGGGTTGTCTCCCCAAGTTGCGTCGCTATAACATATAAGACGGTTTGAAATAGATCAAGTACCCAGAGTGAGACTGAAGTCTTTCGTTGCTGATAGGTAACACCAGACGTGTATGACTTCCATCCAGTGGTTGTAGCAGGTTTTTTCAGAGAAGCATGCTAGACTTGACACAGCATAGCTGATTTCAGGTCTGGCCAGCCCAGAAATGAATTTAAGACGGCAAATTTGAGATCAATAGTTCACTCCGAGAGATAAGAACTTTTTATGATCTTCCTTGGTTTCAGGAGATAGATGGAGTCCAGTCGTTCTGGGGGTGGACACAGGCTTGCATTCCGTTAGTTTTAATTCAGAAAGACCTTTTTCAATGTGGAGAGGTAAGCTGAGGTGCAGAAAATCATTCTCTTGAGTGACTTTCATGCCTAATAGCGTATTTGGAGGATGAGCAGATGAGTTTTTGAACCTTTCTAGAATTTTTTTTTTAAACTGGGATGTGTTCCCGGGCACGATGAGGTCATCTACATGGAAGAAGAGAACAAACGATTTGTGGTTGTGGAGAAACAGACAGGGTTCACATGAAGACTTAGAGAATCCTTGTTCTTCAATCCAGGATGTCAGAGTCTTGTACAAGTTTTGTGGTGCTTGCTTGAGTCCATATAAGGATTTTTTTAATTTGAGAAACTTCCCTTTTCTTCCCAATCCGGGAGGATTGAAGATATGAATGTCTTTGTCTAAGTCAGCATGGAGAAAGGCCCCCTTTACATCCAGTTGAAGGAGTTTGAGCTTTTTATCCATGGCAAAAGTCAGTAGGGCTTGTAGGGATGCTATTCTTCCGGTCGGAGTGTAAGTTTCAAAGTAGTCAAGACCGTATTTTTGATTAAATCCCTGAATGCACAGGGGGGTCTTGTAAATAGGGGGATTGCCATGAGCGTTCTCTTTAAACTTAAAGACTGGTACATTTTTGAGAGGGTTAGTGACTTGATCCTCATCCACCTCTTCCCACACTCATTGATCCTTGATTGATTGGAGTTCCTTCATTTTCGGAGTCTTCCAGGCAGGGATAGTGAGAGCTTCTTCAATTGAGTCCGGAAGTTTTTCAATGTGATAGTCATATTGATTGAGTTTGTTAAGAGTTTCTTGATTTCTCAGTGAAGGTCTTAGGCTGGTTGATACCACTTCTTCAACTATAGCATTTTCATTGGTTGAGTCAGAGTTTTCTTCTTCTTTGACTGAGTCATAGGAAATTGGACTTGGAGAATTTCTTTCTGATTGTATTTTGACAGGGTTATTGATCCTTAAGTTTGCCGTTTTATTATTCATGTTTGGGGCAATATCTGCGGCATTGTCTTGTAGGTTCAATTTAGAGTAGGAAGATTTGGAGAATTTGACGTGTTTAGTGTCTATGATCTTCCCTGAGCTGGAGAGAATTTTGTAGGATAGCAGGGTCTTGTTGAAACCAAAGGGAATCCCAATATCACCTTTTTCATCGAATTTGGATTTGATTTGGAGATCACTCAGTCAATAGGTTAATTGGGAACCTATTGGATTGAGATGGTTTACTGGAAGTTCTTTTCCATGCATAAGAAACCAAGGAGACTTACCTCCCCTCTCTTTGGGGATCTGATTGAGTAGGACACAGCAACCCTTGATGACTTTGTGCCAGTAGGACTTGGGGATTTGTGCTTTGGAGAAAATTGATCTGGTTGACTCCATGACTGTAAAATTTGCTCTTTCCACACAACCGTTGTGCTGGGAGCTATAGGGTTCGGAAATGGTCTGATTGATGTGTTTCTCTCTGTAAAACGTCGCCAGTTTGTTGTTGAAAAATTCTCCACATCCATCAGAACAGACTTCAGAGGGGTATTGTTGATTTTTCCTGTGTTTGTTTTCCAAAATGAAAATTAGAGTGCTTGCAGTTTCATCTTTTGATCAAAGTGGAAAGCAGGTGGTGTAACCAGAGAAGGAATTCACAAGATTGAGCACGAATCTATATCCTCCCTTGGCTGTGGAATTGAAAGGACCCATGAGATTGACGTGAATTTGGTTGAGAACCTTGTTGGCTGCTTTTTGAACCTGAGAGAATGACTACTTGGTTATCTTACTCTTGTCACAGTCAAGGCACTCAAACGTGCTCTTATCTTCAGCAGAGATGGATTTGTTGAGGAATTTTTCCATTTGTCCAAGACTGGCGTGACCTAGCCTTTTGTGTAGTTCAGGCAGATTGTTTCTGGAGTACAGACCCAGGTTGTTTTTCCTGGCCATGTCTATCAAAAAGAGTTTGTTGACTATTCTCCCTGTGAGTATTGTCTTGCCATGAATTGAGAGAGAGAACAAGCAAGGTGAACTAGAAGAGTTGACCCTTAAACTCGCGCCTTTCTCCACTAGAGCTCCAAGCAAGATTAAATTGAATTTTGCCTCCGGTACCCAAGCCAAGTTGCTGAGAAGAATGTTTGAGTTAAGGGAGGGTATGAATGCGCTACCTATTTCTTTCATCTTGATGTCAGCATTTTTCTTCCTGGTTTGAATGCTACCGCTTTTGCAATAGATGGAGATTGACTGATATAGAAACCGATCGACTATCATGTGGATTGAGCACCCTGAATCAAGAATGAATAGATTTCGAGGGGTTTTGTTTGGATTGGTCGAGTTCATTCCGTAGAAGAAAAAATAATAGTGCGCCTCTTCTTCTGTCTTTTTCTTCCCCTTTTTACCTTGGAGGTGTGCGGGCTTCAGTTCTGCAAACTCCGCCCAGCAGGAGTTAGCCGGATGGGTGGTGACGGCGGGGTTATGTTTCCCGTTTTCGCACCTAGGCCCGTTGTAAAGTGCCGTGTTGAAAAGTTTGTTTTGAGATTCCTGAGCAGTAATTTCATTTTTGTGCTGCGTCAGATGATCCAAGACAATTTCAATTTTCATGTCGGCCGTCGAGTGCATGATCTGAGTTTTCATGTTCTGCATCAAGGCCAGAAACTTGAACAATACCAAGTATGCTATGATGTCCGTCGGCAGCTCTATTCCGACCTTGGTTAATATCTTTAGATAGTTCTTGACTGTCGTAACAAAATTTCTGATTTTGGAAGACATTTGGAGGTGGAGAAATCCTTTGAATACCCTGGCTCTGTTTGCCGATTGGGATGACGCAAAATGTGATTACGTTGCCAACCAGATGAGTTTGGTGTTGTCTTCATTGTGGTTGTCAACAATTTGGTTTTATGTGTTAATATCCAGTTTGGCAATTCAGTAGGCGACCATTTCTAGGTTTTTTTCCTTGTCTAGTGCTGCTGATTCATCTGAAGAGTTCATTAGCTTGAAAATTCCATGTAGTTTGAATAGGTTTTCCATTTTATTTGGCCACAGGCTGTAATTATCCTCATTTAGGAGTGGTGTCACAATGAGGACTTTCATAGCTTGAGCTTTGAAGTTGGTGGAATCTCCCCCTGGTCCTGGCGTCGAACAAGGACTGGCTTCTGGCATGTTGGCTTTGAAACGTGTGAGATATAGATGACTGAAAAAGCCAGAACCAGGCTGATATTTCATAAAAGGAAGGAAAAGATTAGAAACGGATAAAACAATAGAATTAAAGAAAAGGAAATGACCAACAGAAGACTTCTGCAGATGATAAAGCAGAAGTGACAAGCATAGACTGGTTAAGATGAGGAGACAAGCATGGAGACTACAAGAATCAAAGAAACAGTTAAATATGAGCTGAGGAGATTCATATTAGTTGTTTTTCTATTTGCTAGAAATAGCCTGAAGCAAGGATGAGTCCAGAGGTGACAATTGGAAAAGATTGGAAGAGCGCCTTGAACAAGCTTTTGGAAACATATTAGTTAATTCATAACCAATAATTCAAATGAGTATCTAACTCTTGTCAAGCTGGCTGCTGATGCCAGAATTCTTGAGTTAGTCTTGGCTGGGACCATAGAAGAAGGCTTGAGGATGTTGTGGTTGGTTTTTGGTTGATAGTAGCTTGGTCAATAGTCATCTGCTGTTGATGGATGAATCCAGAGAAAAGAGTCACGCGCACTCCAAGAATGGAGAGTGGGCGCTCTGAGTAACAAGCCGCAGCATACAACCAGCAGACAGAACAGAATAACCAACCAAAAAAAAGAAGTTAGACATAGAAAAACAGGCAAAATAACAAAGAACATTGGAAGCACAGGAGACAGTCCAAAAAGGAAACAGAGGAGCGATAGGCTAAATTGACATGGTAAGTACATTAACTAAGGAACAAAAGAAAATATTGGGAATCAGATTCAACATGATGAAAAGGCCCATGCCTCAAAATAAAACTGAACTCCTATCCTTTTTCAGCTTTTACAGCTACTACAGGAAGTATCTACCTAAGTTTTCCCTTCTCACCAAATTTTTGTAAAAAATCTGCAACAACCAAACCTTGTTTGAAATGATTCATGAAAGGGTTAAGAACTATGAAGAAATCACGCTGGCTATGACCTCAACTCCAGTATTGATTCAAACTGACTACTCTAAACCTTTCAACCTCTATAAAGATGTTAGCATGGAAGGGTAGGAGCTGCTTTAAACCAAGAAGTCATAAAAAATGATAAACCAGTAGAGAAGCTCATACTCTTCTTATCCAGACAAGTAAAGGATACTGAGAAAAGGTATGGGGCAAGCCAAATTGAATTCCTTGCCTTAGTCCAGGCTCTGGAGAAACTCCACTATTTCTTAGCAGGTACCAAGTTCACCGTAATAACTGACTGCAATGCTTTCAGGACTCTGATTAACATGAAAACCCCTAGTAGGCATATTTTAAGGTGGCAGATAGCCATTCAACATTCAAGAGGTCAGAAGACCATAGTCCATCAAGCTGGTGCTAAAAACCAGAATGCGGATGGTTTGAGTAGGAATTCTCTACCCAATAATCCAAGTAACCCTGCTTATGACCCAGAAGATAATGATATATTTGCTATACTGAATATTTAAATTCTGAATATTGAGCCTCCTATTCTAGAAATCCACATCTGTGAACTGGATGAATCCTTGTTGAACTCCATCAAGGAGGATTACAGCCCTGATATGAAGACTCTAATCACCATTATGGAAAGTACCTCTCCACCATCTGAACTGGTTAACAGTCTGCCTGAAACTCTCCTGAAACCTTACAAAGCTTGAAGGTCCACCATATGGGATGTTCTAGTAAACTATATGCACCAACATTCCAGTGTCATAGTCTTAACCAAGGAATATCATATCAAACATATTTGAGCTTAGTGCCACAATAACTGCTCATCTGGTAATTTATCTACTGACAGAACCCTAGACAAGGTCAAAAAAAATTCTTGGTGAATCAATTGGAGAGATTCCATAGTTCAGTATCTCACCATTTGTGAAACTTTTCAGAAGTTCAAAAGGACCACTGGAAAAAGATTTGGTCTACTCCAAAAAATTACTGAACCTAAAAGAATATGCAAAATCATCAACATGGACTTTGTAACTGGATTACCCCCAGAAGGGGCTTATTCCTACAACTCAGTTCTAGTCATAGTAGACAGATTTTCCAAGAAAGCAAAGTTCCTACCTAACCACATGGATGACACCACCATGGAAGTGGCATTAATGTTTTGGAATAGACTCATAGCTGACGTGGGAGTCCCTAAAATTATCATCAGTGATAGGGATCCCAAGTTCACTTCTGAATTTTGGAGGAACCTCCACAAAATTTTAGGAACTACCTTAGTATTCTCTACAGCCTACCACACCCAGACAGATGGATTATCTGAAAGAATGATCCAGACCTTGTAAGACATTCTCAGAAGGTTCTGTTGCTGTGGTCTAGAATACAAGAAAAATTGTGGATATTGCCATGATTGGGTTAGCCCTTTACCTTATCTAGAAATGGCCTGCAACAGCAGAAAGCATTCTACCACTGAAGAACACCCTATGTACTGGAAAGAGGATGTATTCCAAAACTACCCAAGGATAAACTGAACCAGCAACTAGCAACATTCAACCTAAATCACTTGAATTTAAGAAAATGATAGATGTAGCCAACAAAAATGCTTCTAAATGTGTTGAAGAAGATGCTGAATATAACCAACAAAGATAGGATAAAAGCCACAAAGAACATGATTTCAAGATTGGTGACCAAGTCTTAGTTTTTAAAACCAATTTTACCAACTTAGCAGGGAACGGGAAACTCAAACCTGCATTTGTGGGAACATTCACCATCAAGAAACTCCATGGGAAGAATTCAGTGGAAGTAATTCTCAGTAATGAACTTTCCAGAAAACACCCAGTGTTTCCAGAGAGTCTTATCAAACACTACCACCCCAGCAAAGGAGAAAAAATTCTGTCACCAGCAATACCTGTTGAAGACAAAAATGAGAAAGAAAAAGGAAAAATAGGGCAAATTATTAAAGGCAAGAAAGAAAGGATAAATGGGAAAGATGTCAGACTCTATCTATTCAGATACAAAGGAGAATCTTCTGAAAAGGATGAATGGTTACCTTCAAAAAAAATCCCTGATGGACCTATCCACTTGAGAAATTTCAGGGCCAATAAAAGACACTGACCTCCAATTTTTTTTCAGATATAGAAATATCTTTATTTGGGAGAATTTCAGCTTGCTAATTGACAAGAGAAACCTGTCAAAGCATGTTAAAAGTGTTGAGATCTGAGGATATGCAGATTGGGAGTCAGAATGAAGGATGATGAATTTCATATAAGAGAAAGATGAGTTGAGAAGAGAATAAAAAAGACAGGTGATGATGACAAAAGAAACAGGAAAAATCACAGAGACATTTACTCCCCTGAGGATACGCAGATTGGGAGTCAGAATAAAGGATGAGGAAAGAGACCTTCAATCTGACTCGACTATCTGTCCTCAGGTCGTGACCACAAGATTGAAAACAGGTGACATGTAAGTGTGCACACCTGTGATTTGTGAAAGGACAGGTGAACGCCAGAGAAGTCACATAGGATGTAAGGAGAACATATAAAGGAAAAATGATAAAGAATGAGAAAGGAAAGATGAGACTTTACTAGATGAAAGAGGAATACAGGAGAGATGAAAGAGAGATGATCCAGTATTCCAACACCCCCCCTTGCTAACCACAGCCGGAGAGACCAAACATGCGCTTATTAGATTCGAGAAGAACAGGGGACAGAGTCTTGGTTAGCATATCTGCTAGCATGTTGCTAGTAGCAACGTGACCCACCATGAAGGCTCCCCTGTTGACGCACTCACAAATGAAGTGGTGGCAGGAATCAATGTGCTTGGTTTGCAAGTGATGTTCCGGATTTTTGGCAAGCGCTTCAGCCCCCTTGTTGTTGACCAGCAAGGGAACAGGCAATTTGTCCTGGATGCGTAGCTCAACAAGTATGTTGCGGAGCCAGAGAATCTCCTTGCAGGAGTCCAAGAGGGCCTTATATTCTGCCTCAGTGCTTGAGAGTGATACTATAGGTTGCTTCTTGGACTTCCATGAGATGGCCCCATTACCCAAGCGGAAGGTGTAGCCCAAGGTTGAGCAACAATCACATTTGTCTTTGGCCCAGTCGGAGTTGCTGTATCCAAAGAGAGAAATGGAGGAGCCACCCAGGGTAAGATGGTAGTTATGGGTGGTGTGAAGATAGCGGGAACCCAGAGAGCGGCGGTCCAGTGATCAAGGGAGGCATTTGTGAGGAATTGGGAAAGCCTGTTGACCCCAAATGCAACATCAGGACGGGTGCACTGTGAGACCCATAGAAGGGACCCGATGAGTTGATTGTATTGGGGAGGAGAAGGGGGAGAGGAGGCGGCGCGCGGAGACAGATCCTTGAAGTGGATATCCGTGGGGGTTTGGGCGGTTACAGAGTTGCCAGGGAGATAGGAGTCCATGACTAAGGAGATGTAGTGGGACTGACAGATGGAAACGGACCTACCAGGCATATCAAGAGTGATGGAGATTGAGAGAAAAAGAGAGAGATCATCGTCGGGCCCAACCTTGAAGCGCTTGCTGATTGCTTTTGTGAATGAGGTGAAAAAAGAGGACGTGCCAAAAATGGCAAGATCATCCACATGAGCAGTGACGGCTTCTATAAGGTAGCCGCCATCAAGCCTGTAGTACAGGGAGGGATTGTAGGTGGAGCAGGAAAGACCCAGAGATAGAAGCGCGTAGTTGAGCTCCAGGTTTCCATGGTGGGGAAACTGCTTGAGACCGTAAATTGCCCTGGTGACATGGCAGACCCAGTCTGGATGTTGGGGATCTTCAAAGCTTGGGGGCTCAGCAATAAAGACAGGTTCATCTAGGTGGCCATTCAGGAAGGCCATCTTGAAGTCCAGCTGGCGACCAACCCATCCTTTGTGAGCCAGGAGACTGAGCAGTAGGCGGAGCGTCTCAAGCTTGAGGGTGGGTGCAAATACTTTGGAAAAATTCAGGCCCTGGACCTGGGAGAATCCCATGGCATCAAACCTGGCCATCAGCGTAATGACGGAACCGTCTGGATGCCGTTTTACCTTGAAGAGCCACTTGCACCAAATTACCTTGAGTCCTTTGGGGGGAGGCACAAGAGTCCATGTCTTCATTCCCTGGAGAGACAACATCTCCTCCTGCTCCGGAAGAATCCACCAATGTTGGTGGGGGGAGCATAGAAGCTGCTTCCAGGTCTTGGGAGCAGTCAGATTGTCCTTAACAGAAGCATGCCAGGAGAAATTACCAAAACTGTTAAAATTTGAGTTTCATATATTTGACTTTCACTGGATTGTGAAGTATTATTGATTGGATTGATTCAATATTATTATTTTTAACCTAAAAGTACCAAAACAATAGGTAAAATATAACTTGGCTGTGTCACAGTATTGTGATTACCAGACTGTTAAGTCATGGCATTTCACTTACCATGTCACTTAAAATGATTGTGTTAATTTTACCTTATGTTTTCCTCAACCACTTTTCAGCCTGTTTTATATTTAGTCTATATAAAGAGCCATGCTCTCAAGGGGAATTCAACCATCTGTTCATTCACCAAATCAACCAGAGTGCCCATTTCCTCCTGTCCTGAGATCCGTTACGCTTGACATTAAAAGCTTCATTCACCCATTTCTTATTAATTTTTCATTTCTTCAGAGCACAATCTATTTTTATCTTTACATGGTTAAAAGCTGTTGCTCAACCTGAGCCAACTATACTTCATTCAAACTCCGCTTTCAAAAGTCTCATCCTGAAAGCCAATCTTTGACTCTTTTGGCAAGGGGGGGAGATTAGGATGAGCCTTGTCATTGACTATCAAGCTCATCCTATCCACTCACTTTGATGACAAACACTAGGACTTTGAACTTTCCATCCATCATCTTACTGCGCGGACTTCCTCCCTCACCCCGTATTGGGGAACCTTCATCTCACCACGCGTGCGCGCTCTACCTTACCCCATAACGGGGATCCCTGAATGCCTTGTATCTTCATCTCCGCCTCTGTCTCTCAGTCTCCTCTCTTTTTGTTCCTTTTCTCTTTTCCAATCTTCCTCTTCTCATTCTGTCTGCTTCTCAAGTTTCCCTTCAACAAACGATTGCAAGTCCCTCAATAACAAGTCTTTGCCTGGTAAGACTCTAAATCACCTACTCCTCACCACAACCCAATCTGACTCTCCATTATGTTCAGCCCATCACTATCTTGTCCGTTCTATCTGGTCTGATCAGGCCTCAACATCTCACTCAAGCTCAAATAGCCACTTTTTCTTCTGACACTTCATTATGGTTCAACTTGTAGGGTCTTCTTTTTATTCTACGTCATCTGTTGTCTCCATGATTTCTAGTCTCTTATTCTTTTCTACTACCTTTTTTAGCCGTTTGTTCTGTGTCCTCTAGAAATCTAAGCTCATCTTATCACGGTTAAAAGGAAAAGGTCTACAAGCAAACTCAATCAGAAAGACATGAACAAACCAGCGGGAGCAAAGGACTACTTCCACCAAGGGGCTCTCAAAGCATTTGTTGATGCCATACCTCCCTTGAACAAAGAGAATTTCTCTATATGGCGGGAAAAGATTCTCATGCTATTTGACCTCAAAGATATCAAGGAGGCCATTACTCGGAACTCTGGCCCAATCCTGTCAAAACAAGACCGCGAAATACAAGCAATCATCCTTTGAAAGGTTGACAGTACAACCCATGCCAATGTTGTTAACTCCTTCAATATTACCTTGTCAAAACTTCTATGGGCAGAGATCACCCAAAGATTTGCATCTTCAGGACAGCAAACCAACCTAGATTATTCAATTACTTCCTTCATTCTGCATTCAATGAAAATGCCATTGAAGGATTCATCACTGAAATGCCAAAGGCCATCACATGAATGACGGACGTTGGTATAGAATTAACTAAAGACATACTAGCATATCTCTTACTCTTCAAATTTCCCCCTATCCTTGAAAACCTGAAACATCAAATTATGCATTTCAACAAGAATTTTACAACGGAAATTGTGTTTAATCACCTCACTCAATATAATAACAAGAGGAAGGCCCAATTAACTACCACCAAACCCTCAACTGGTGTATCACTAATTTCCACAAAGACTCAAGGCAATAAGGATGAGAAGAGGATCAAGACAAGATGCCGAGAGGGATACCATGACCCCAACACACCCTACTCCAAATCTTCATGCTTTCATCTACATCCTCAGATTGCTCCGGAATGGTGGATAGAACAACAAAATGATTGGAAAAACAAAACAAAAAGAAATGCTACAATCAATTACCATGCCTTACTTACTCTGTGGATTAATTTGGACAGCAATCCTAATCTTCTCTTAGACTCAGGAGCAAACGTTCATATTTTTAACGATCTGAAATTCTTTTCTACCATCAAACTCCAGGATGAACCGGATGAAATCAACAAGGGAAAGCTAGAAGCTAATATCAAGATACGTGGTACGGGAACGGTCAGGCTAGAATGGAGCAACTTGGTTATCACCCTTGAAGGTTGCGCGTACGTTCCAGATATTGTTGTCAACTTAATTAGACATGGACTCTTAGCAAAGAAAGGCTGTTCCCTTTCTCAAGTTTGTGACATGTTCTCCGTGGTACGCAATAACCAGCTTGTACTGAAGGGCTTGATTTGAGACAATCTATTTGTTGTCAAAAGACCCCAATCAGCTGATTCACTTCAAACTGGAAATCTTTTGAATCTACCTCCTGGCTCAACTCTTCCTCTTCTCAATATTCACCAGATGAACGGACACGCCTCTCTTTCCACTCTCAAGCCTCTGATAAAAGATCTCTATAAAAATGAAGAACTCAATAATTTCCAATGCGACAGCTGTGTGAAGAGCAAAATTACAAGAAATCCATTCTCTGGTTCCTCTACCCCTTCCAGCAAGCCTCTAGATAGAATCAACCTTGATTTAGTTGGTCCAATCAGTCCTCAATATAAGGCCGGTCAACAATATCTCCCCACCCAGGTTGATAATTACACTGGCTACTTAGCAGCATTTCCCCTTTCAAGCAAGGACAAAACGCCTGAAACTATCATCAGCATCCTTGAAACTGAATATAAGAGGTTAAATTATTACCCTTCCAAGATTTTCTCTGATAAAGGTACCAAGTTTACCAATTCTATCCTCAAGGACTTTGCTAAGAAGAAACACATCAAACTTCTAACATCAGAACCCTACCACTCCCAGCATAACAGACAAGCAGAAAGGGCTAATGGAACCATAATAGAATCTGCCCAAGCCACCTTCTCTTCATTTCAATTAGCAAAAGGCTTAGACTCTAACAAGAACAACTTCTTTTCCATTGATAAACAATACTCGATGCGCAAACCTGATTCTCAACCAGTCAAATCTGACTTGGATCAAGATGAAATCCAATCCTTCAATTCTCAAAGATCTGGCTCTAACCCTATTGCCGCACCCAAACCACCCACTCAAGAGACAAATATAAGACCCAGAATTGAAATTTGGAAACCCAAGAGATACGGGTTTCATCACTACTACAAATCCCCATCATACAAAGCTGCCCGGAAGTGCCCTGAATGGCCTAAATGGAAAACAGCGTCCAAAGAAGAACTCACATCTATTGAAGCTCAAGAATTCTGGGAAGAGTATTACGACGAACCCAAAAATATCTTGAATACCACCTTGGTGTTCAAGGTGAAGGAAACTTGTCACGGTGAACCAGTTAAGTACAAAGCTTGTCTATTTGTTCAGGGGTTCAACCAAATCCAAGGTGTGGATTTTGACAAAACATGGGCACCCACTGGAAAGCTGGGATCACTTTGACTTTCCCTCATCTACGGACTGAAGAATAAGATGTCCTTCACTCAATTTGATGTGATAAGATTCTTCTAAGCCAACCTAAACATATTGACCAGGGACTAGAATAATTGGGTCTTCATAATTTCAAGAGCATCAACTCTCCTCTCACTCAAAATTACCACCTTGAGCTGGCCTCCAACAAAGATCACGCAGAGTTTTCTCAGCTCAACATCAATTACCAATCTGAAATTGGTCTCTTAAACTATCTCTCTCAGTAAACCCATCCCAACATATCTTTTGCTGTCTCAATTTTAGCTAGATTTAACGCTAAGCCTGGCTTGTCACATTGGAAGGAAGTGCAAAAGAGTTGGAAATATCTAAAAACAACAAGAAATCTAAAATTAAGGCTCAAGTACTACCCTTCAGAAGAAATTATATCTGGATATAGTCACGCCACCTGGGGAGATGAACCTACCCTTTGCAAGTCTCAGACGGGGTATATAGTATTCCATTACGGTAGCTCAGTTATTTGGAACTTATCTAGGCAGCCAAATATAACCTATTCTTTGACAGAATCAGAACTTAACGCACTGCTTAACACCTATTTTGAATTGAAGTGGATCACTCACCTCATTGGCAAAATCAACCCCTCTACTAAGATCAAACCTGCTATTCATATAGATAATAAGGGATTAGATGATAAAATAAAAAAATTTGGCTCTCACTCTAAATCCCGCACATTGACATCAAGACAAAAGGGTTGCGCAAGGACTTCTCTCTATTCAAATTTGACCTTATCCTTATCCCTACCAAGAAGATGATAGTAGACCCTTTAAATAAGGCGACCTCAGTTGGCGCTCTTAAGCTTCTACAACAAACTATTTTCACCAACCCATCTGTTCCCTGAATTTCTCCTCTTACCAGTCACGGAGGGTGTAAACTTTCTATCCATCATCTTATTGTGCAGACTTCCTCCCTCACCCCATATTGGGGAACCTTCATCTGACCATGCGCGTGTGTTCTACCTTACCCTGTAACGGGAATCCCCAAATGCCTTGTCTCTTCATCTCTGCCTCTGTCTCTCAGTCTCCTCTCTTGTTGTTCCTTTTCTCTTTTCCAATCTTCCTCTTCTCATTCTGTCTGCTTCTCAAGTTTCCCTTCAACAAACGATTGCAAGTCCCTCAATAACAAGTCTTTGCCTGGTAAGACTCTAAATCACCTACTCCTCACCACAACCCAATCTGAATCTCCATTACATTCAGCCCATTACTATCTTGTCCTTTCCATCTGGTCTGATCACGCCTCAACATCCCACTCAAGCTCAAATAGCCACTTTTTCTTCTGACCCTTAATTATGGTTTAACTTGTAGGGTCTTCTTTTCATTCTACATCATCTGTTGTCTGCATGATTCCTAGTCTCTTATTCTTTTCTACTACCTTGTTTAGCCGTTGGTTCTGTGTCCTCTAGAAATCTAAGCTCATCTTATCATTAATCAATTTCTTGAACTTTAATGTTTTTAATATGGCTATGTCATCCACATGAATGTACAACCACGTGTCATCTGAGAAGGAGAAACAGTTTTCAGCCTTGCTTTGATGATAGCCTTCACTGATTAATGATGAGCTTAGTGTCTGATACCATGCCATGGGGGCTTGTTTTAGCCCTTAAAGTGCTTTCTTGAGCTTGAGAGTTTTTCCTGGTGATGTAGAGACATTTTCCAGAGGAGTGATGAAGATATATTCCTTAAGTGGAGCCTTTAGGAAAGCCAATTTTACATCCAGTTGATGAAACAGCAATTCATTCTGAGCTTCACAAGTATTGAGTAATTGAAGAGATGTCTTGTCACCCATGGGGGAAAAAACACTCTCAAAATTAACTCCCTCCCTTTGATTGAAGCCTTGTACACAAAGTCAAGCCTTGAATTAAATTATCTCATTGTTGGCATTGCGCTTGGTTCAAAATACCAAAACGCACTTGATTTCCTTGGAGTTGGGTTCAATGTTTTGCTCTTCCCACAAATTGTAGGATTCCAGGTTGAGAAGTTCTCTATTCATGGCTTCCATCCATTCTAGCTTAAATTTTTCATTCAGAGCTTCTTCTAGAGTGACTGGATGTATGCGTGTAAATATGTAAGGTTTGTGTTTATTTGTTTTTAAAACATTTCAACTACCTCTTTTTATGGATATATTAGTTATATGTTGTAATATCACACACATACATGTTCAATGCATGTATCAGGGCAAAAAATGTCACAAGGACAGGAATTTAAAAGTGCCAAAAAAATTGACAAGAACACAAGGAATGTTACAGAGGGCATTGACAACACATATTCCTCAATTTGTTCAAGCTTTTTTTTCTTGAAAACTGAACATTTAAATAAACAAGGATAACACATTTAACCAAGGAATTACATGTAACCAAGTACAACACATGTAACAAGGTCTGTAACAGAGAAAATTTAAAAGGTACATATTAAAAACTAATTCCTCACATTTTCAAGCATTTTTTTGAGCCTTGAAAATTTAAACACATTTAACAATTATAGATCATTTAACAAGCACAAAACATTTCATGAAGGAAATTGTATGTCACCAACAACAAAAAATGTAACATGGAATGGAACAGAGGACATTGATAACACGTGTATCAAACACTAATTAGTCAAATAATTGAACATTTCTTTGGAATATTGAACATTTATATTGTCAGCATCCTGGATGCCAAGACTCTTGCTATCCTTGGGCTACCATATGTCATAGTATAAATAATATATATACTATTCAATAAATGCAGCAAAAATCCATAAAAATTTTTGATAAAGCTATTGCAAGGTTGATTGGTTTGGTTATGGTTTAATATTTTAAATCAATATTCATAAATTAATTATTAAATAGATTTTTAGGGGGGCCACAAAAATATTGGGGATCTTTAACACCTTTCTTCAGCTAAATCACTTTGAAAAAATGTATAACTGGTTACTTTGGAACCTTTAATTTAAGTTCTTAAAGGAGATATTTTCCAAAGATAACATATATATAAAATATATGGTTGATTGAAGGGGCCTTGTGGAAAAGATGCCACAACAGAAAAAAGATAATAAGACTCACTGTTAGATTATTTACTCCTTTAGGTGCCTTTATGGGACATGCACTGATGGTTTAAACCTATTAGTGTGGTTAAAAAGGTTGTTCAGCTGTTTAAATTGACCAAAATGGTTTGGGGACATAAGTTGTTAATCAGACTCAAGGAATAAATCACTTACTAATCTCTTTTGAGTATTTTATGACCTTGGCAAGGTGTCTGGATGTAAATATAACTGGTTGTCTGGGTATCAATATCCTCAGAAGGGCTCTATATTCATAGGTTTTTGAGGACCAATTCTGTCCTTCTGAGGGATACAGGGGCTCAAAGGAACGGTTGCCAAGGCTAGCAGGGAAACAAGTCTCAGCCTGTCATGTTTTCTTTGTGCTTTAGCACGGGTAACATCTAATTCCACAGGGTATGGGAATTATTCTGCCTTTCAATTGATGCTTAGACATGTGAATAACACTAATTTATCCACATGATTATTATTTAATTCACTATCTATACTAAATATTCCCAGGATGTTAATAGTTTTTTTCAGTAGAAATTCCTACGTGTTATTTGATGTCAAGTGGGTTCTCATTATGTATTAGCGGATGGGAGTGAAATTAAGATATCAATTTTATTCCTTATTTTCGAAATTCCAACAATTTACTCAAAATAATTGATCAAAATATAAATTATGAGAATTCATGTAATATTCTTACATAATCAGTTCCCTTCGTATGTCACGGAAATACTTGAAATATAAAATTCTCACAATTTTATATTTAAAGTATTTTAAGATATTTTACAAATATTAGTTACCTTATTTTCAACATATTTGTTAGTTTTTATTATATTTTATAAAAAATACGTAGAAAGTTTATATAAAATTTTTATATAGTTTTATG
The DNA here is from genome assembly GCA_025617555.3 of Puccinia polysora. Lineage (NCBI taxonomy): Eukaryota > Fungi > Basidiomycota > Pucciniomycetes > Pucciniales > Pucciniaceae > Puccinia > Puccinia polysora. The sequence continues at coordinate 19,595,051 of CM062612.1, read as the reverse complement.
TATTTTTAGCTTATCTATTTTCCACTGGGACATCAATTACATATGTAGTATGTCCCTGTCTAAGTTGTTGCACATTTACATGGTACCTGTGCTTCTCAAGCGGCATGTCACTCTGTCAGCCCATAGTCCCGCAGCTACCTACTTGTCAGATTCCCAGGGCTGCACACACGTGTTGAAAGGGTACACCATCAGGGTGGCAGTGCTGCTTCTCAGCTGCGCGCAGATGTGTTGGTTGCCGCAGCTGCGGGCAGGAATTGTGAAAAATCACATTTCCGCCTGTAACTCCTCTAAATCACAGAATCCTTGGATTCTGACAAAAAATTCACTGTGAAACCTATACGTGGGGTATCATGTGAAATATTAAAATTTCCAATATCCCAAGGACCTTTCTTTTTCCAAATGTTCATAATTTTATTAAAAATATAAGCAGTAGGAATTTGAGGTAGATGTCAGTGAGTGACCAATGTAGATTAAGAATTTGAAATAATATTCATAATATTATTTCTCCTTTAATAAGATTTTTATTTATTTGTTTTATTTAAGTTATTTTGTTAGTTTTGCAGCTTTCTCTGCAATAGTAGCAAGCTGACATAATTAAAACCCTCCCACCCCACCTGGATTTGATGTGCTTACCCCTCAACCAATAGATTAACACAATTCTGTTTTTCTCACATAACTTTCTAAGCTCATTAGATAGAAAAAATTGGCAACTTCCCTCACTTTGGGGTTGCGCATGTTTGAAAAAACACCTTGGACACGTTTAGACAGGTATATGCCACCCACATGCACTTTTGATGTTTTTATGGGCCCCCACACTTCCATTGGGCTGTTTAACGCCATAAATAACTCCCATCAAACTGGTATTTGTAAATCTATCATCACTCAATAAAAAATGAAAATATAAGGTCACAAAAGACTTTCAATGAGCTCAAATGAAAATTAATCCATCTTATTTTGGATTAAAACCATAAAAATTTGAAAATTTAAGAAATTATCAATAAATGGGACAAAAAAACTGCTAATAAAAACAATTCAATCAAGGAATGAATTATCCAACTGGAAATTACTGAAAACATTAAAAATTTCAACAAAAAATATTTATTCAAAACAATGAAAAAACATGGTATTTTCAAAACATCCTATTTTCCCTGTTGAAAAATTAAATTGATTAAAATATTAATAATCAATAAAATTTAGAAGGAACCATTTAAATTATTTTGAATCTAAAACATAATAAAAAAACACTTGTCTTGATGGTATAGTAATATTTTCTTAAGTAAAATTGAAATTAAATTATGAATAATTACATATCTTCTGTGTTACATGCATTTGGTAGAATTGATAGGCATGATTGAGAAATTGTAAAAAAATTTTTCTCAGGTTCCTACTCAAGTTAGAAACAGGTTTTTCTCAAATTCAAAAACAAATTGGAACAAGTTCCAGGTACTAAACCTCCTGGCAGGTGCAGCCTCATTTTTCATGGTGATATAGTCTGACATCATACATTTTACAGAAATACTATATAGGCTAGCACATAATTGATATCCCAGGTCTTTATATTCTATAACTTTATGGACCTTTCTATCCTATATTACATCATTTTTTATCATTTGGGAATCCTTATGTACATTTTTCTGCAAATTTTATCCCACACTCCCTATAATTAGTACAAATTTTCATGATTCCCATTTACCCTCCAAATCCTTGCAATTTAATTTCACAACTCAGAAAGCTCAGACCTGTGGCTTTGCCCCAATTTAGTAGTAAGTCTATCCCAATTTGGTAATCCTTCCTGATTAGTCACACCTGTTAGCTTGACTTCTCATGTCATTAAATATTTATTCTACGCCCCAAACACTTTGACCACTGTTTTTTTTCAAGTACTTTGTCTATTTAAAATTTTCTCATTTTCCTCCTTCCTGATTGTTCCCCAATAAATCAGTTTAATACTTCTTACTAGGAAATAAATCCCAGAAAGTGTCATTGTAGCACTCATATCTTACCCTATCAACTACTCTTCTCCTTGTAGCATTCATCTTAGCTTTGCCCCCAAGCATACTATTAATACATACCCCTTGTCCCAAGCCATACTTGCATGTCAGCCACCCTACAAAAAACAACTGAAAAAGTTCTTGAAAAATTTTTTACCCTAAAAATATGAAGAAGCAGCATTCAAAAATTCTTTTTTTTATATGTGCAGTACATCATTAGTGTCAGCTCTCTGATACCAGGAACCATGCAGTCCTTTAGCTACAGAGAGTGATGAAAATAGTGGAATAATAATAATAATAATTATTCCAAAAATAAACACTTAGAAGCTCAAAGAAATGAGATAATAAGAGCAGTTGCAATGTTTAATTGGTTTGATAATAAATGGTTTTAAATATAATATAAAAGAGGATCCACAGTATTATACTACTTGGGATCTTTACAGACTAGCAACCTCTCTTCAAGGGGCCTCCTTAGGCAGTTTAAGAACCTTGGAATGAAGATGGGTGCCTTAGAAACGACTTATTCCACTAATGGACGGGCGTAACAGCACAAATTGCCAAGACAGGAAGGGAAACACTCACTCTGAGCAATTTAAAACAAGAATCCTGAAATAATTGGAAGGGTTTCAGAGCAGATGGGGTGGATTTCTTGACTAAACTTCAAGGGCTGATTGGTTAATAAGAATAAATAATACTACTACAGACTAAGTCACAAATCACATGCTTATCTTTGTATAAGCACTTGATCAACAATGACACGGTGTCTGATCAATAATAATAATTCCTGGTAAACTGATTAACTTCTTCCTCCATAATGGATCCAAAGACATCTGTATAAATACCTTTTTGGGGTGATTTTGAGTTTCTCAGGGCACGTAGAGAGGTTTCTGCTCGTAGGATGTGGCTGGCAAGCCATTCAGGGAAAGATTGGAACTTCTACTTGGTGCTGTCAATCAGCTGACCTTAGATCTGCTGGATTTCTGTACTTTTTTAGCCACAGGATCTGTTAATCTGTTATGGCGTAAATTTGATCATTCTGTACTCATACTTCATTTTTATTATGGTTATTGCTTTAAAGATTGCAGATTTTGATGTTTACTGATTGTCCGTCATTTGCTGATCACATAGATAATTTTTAATAATTTTTATGAACACTCTTTGTAGTCTTTTGTGGTGTTCAAAGATCAGGGTCAGTGATTTACATGGTAATCCTTGATCTTTGATTTATTATTAAAAAATGTTCCAAACCTAATTTTCATTGATTTTATTTAAGTTTTGATACTTTTAGATTATTAGTAATGCATATGTTTTGTAGCTCTTCTGGGGGGTACCTGGTTGTCAGATTAGTCACAACGGATCCAGACACGGGGATCAGTTAGTACAGATTGGCGCAGGGTAGGATCCGCTGCCTGCGTGGCAGAATTAGCTGCGCGCGGTTCTCTAGTACGCGGGAATCTGCTACTAAAAGTACGTAGGCATATGTAATGATGCGGGGCTGCGCACGGGAATTGTGACATAAAACATTTCCGCGTGTAACTCCTAAAATATACACAACACCTCAATTCTGAGTAAATTTTAGGTGTAAACCCTATACATGTTAACACGTTTGAAATGTTAGAATGGCCAGAAGGTGCCCTACTGGTGTTGTAATTTTAATTAATTTTCTTTTTGATTATTTTAAAAATGTAAGGACTTGAAATTCAAGGGTGGGTTCAGTGAGTGACCCTACCTAATTTTGGGTAAGAAATCCATTTCTTTAATAATATTTATGTATTTCTCACTCCTTCTTTTTTTAATTGAGATATTCTTATTTTTCATAGTTTTTTGTTGATATTGAAAGGTTGCTCTGTAAATAGTAGCAAGCTGAAAATTAGAAAAGTAGGGGAAAATTTGAGAATTTTAAATGAATCAGGGTGTAAAATTAATAAATAATTGATTGTCCATACCTATTTTTAATCTTTTAGAACAAAGCAGAATTCCATATTTCCACATGATACCTGGGCTTCTTGAGCCTCCTGTCACTCTGTCAGTCCATATTCCTGTAGCTGCGTCCTTTTCAGATTACCGGGGCTGCGTACACTGCTTGTCAGGGTACGCTGACAGGGTGGCAGTTCTGCTTATCAGCGGCCCGCGGATTTGTTGTTTGCCGCAGCTGCTTGGGGGAATTGTGAAAAATCACGTTTTGGCCAGTAACACCTCTAAATCCCAGAATAATTAGATTATGTCACAATATTCACTGTGAAAACTATAAGTGGGGTTTCATGTGAAATATTAAAATTGGCAAAATCCCAAGGCCCTGTCTCTTTGCAAATCTTCATAATTCATTTAAAATTATAAGCAGTAGGAATTTCAGGTAAGTCTCAGTGAGTGACCCTACCTTAATTTTTATTTAGATTCAGAATTTGAAATAATATTTATAATATTATCTCTCCTTTAATAAAATTTTCATTTATTTGTTTCATTTATGTTATTTTGTTAATTTTGCAGCTTGCTCTGAAATAGTAGCAAGCTGACAGGGGAATGATCAAAAAAATCCATTTCTCTGCCTCTGAGATTGTATACTTGATTAATCAAAACTTTACTAAAACACACCAAGACACCTGGAGCTGAGACAACCTTGCTGTATGTTCCTTCATATATAGATCAATATGTCAAATAGATAACCATTGGAATACAGAAAACTTTAGAATAGGCGCACCAAGACAGCTTATCTGGAGCCAGAATGTATTTTCTCAGGAAGCCTTTACTCAAAAAACTGAACAACAAACACATGTCTGCTCTCCTTTCTGAAATAATCTCCTAAAGTGAAAAATTTTCATCCATCATCACACCATGAAGCCCTCTTACTCCCAAAAAACTTCAATCAATGGAAATCCCCCTCTCCTTACCAGAAAACTGGCTTGTTTGTGTCTCAAGTATGATGAAGAAAGAAGCTGTTCCATGTTGTAAAATAATCAGTGCCCTTGAACAGCAAAATCTCAGAAGACAGAAAAGGAGAAAAAAAAGTCACTTGGCTCCACCAGAACCCTAAATTTTCAAGGAAAACAAATGAGAAGAGATAAAAATCACCAAGGAACCTCTAGAATCTACTACTGAATAAGCTGCAATACCAAAGGAAACACCTTCAGAAGATTTCCAGATGTACTTGAAGCTTTTGATATTGCTAGAAAGAACCCTGGAAAGGAAAAAACTTGATTTTGTGGAACAAAACCTGCAAATGCAAGTCTGAGCAAGGTTCCTCAAAATGAATCCAAAAACAAAAACTCAGATTATTTCTCAGATTCCCAAATCATAATTTATGCTGGATTGGCCATTTGAAACCTTTTAAACCCCATTCACTACAAATAATTCAATTTTGACTTAGGTTGCTTGACTTCCATGTACCCACATGAAAACCAGGTCATCAACCATTGAAATGACCAAAAGGGAAAAAAATTGTCAATGGACATTACATCTTGAGAGTCAAGGCCTATAATCTCAATCTTCATCCCTGGAACATCAAACCTCTTTTATTCCTATCTCTCCAAAAACCTTGTCTCTCTTTTTTTTCCGTTTGCAACAATGTCCTTACCATTATTTTCACCAAAAATGGAGGAAATTATGTGATCAACACACCACCCCATCTGACAAAAAAACCCTATCCACCAGATAAAGAAAAGGAAACGTGTATTATAATCCAGAAAGTGAAATAAGTTTGACTATTCAGATGCACCCAACCTCCCTGAAATTCACCAACAATAGTGCTTCTGTTAATCACTGCAGGATGTCTCAGCTCAAACTCAAATCATTAAAAAGATTCCTAAAATTACGAGGGATTTTGCCATATCCATCCAACAAGGTGGAAGTCCAGAAATATAAAAAATGCATCAAGTCAAAAATTAGATGAAATACCCTTCATTCCTGACTAAGCTATAGGTCTAAAAGGCCAGGCCAGAATGATAAATTCAAAACTCCTAGTTGTTTGGGATTCATGTACAGCCCTAGATTTCTGATTTCTTTGCACTAATTTGTAGTCACCTCTTGTAAATAGTAAACGTGGTTTATTTCCCATAAAACAAGGGGCTCTTGCCTGCCTTTTTTCAATCATGATTCATCTATCATCATTATAATCAATCAATAAATCAACGGGGCCCTTCCCCTTTATCTGAGAATCCTTATCCTGGGTATATCTATGATTTCTGCCTTGATCCTTAAGCCTCAATACTCAAATATTCATCTTTCCCCCTTGTGGGCCTTTTTTTTTATCAACAACCAATAGCCTTGTTGGTTGAAGAAGAATTCATTTGATTGAATTCTTGATTGTGTCATGCTTCTCTGATACCTTTTTCAAACATACTTTTCTTGTCATTTTTTTGATCATCCTTGCAGAACCAGTTGCATTTGACTTGGAGGTTTCTTTAAGCTTTAAACCTGGATTTTTAAAACTCCCTTTATTTCTTTAAAGTTGAATCCCGCAATGCTATTCTGTAGTCCCTTGAGGAGTTTTGGGTTATTCTTATTGCAACTTGTTAGTGTGTTACTCCTAGAGCTTCATAAAACAAATTGCTTTGTTTTGTAAAGCCACCCACTGTTATCTGGTACCCTTCAAGAACTTGATTGGGGAAAGTTGGGAAGGTTCATTGAGACACTGGAGGTTTGTTGGGATTGAGTTGATCTTTCCTCATCTTCTGCTGAAAACCAGATTTATTAGTTTGTGGTTATTGTTACTTAAAACTGTCTTGTTCCATGGAACTTGGAAAAAACCTTAACTCATTCTGTCAATGTCTTCCAGCACCTTCTTGCCTCAGATATTGTTTTTACATTGCTACCAAATATAATCAAAATAATCCATTCCATTAACCACTTATCTACAAGGTTCTGTATCTTGATTCTGGCTACATTTGAATATTTTTGTAATTCCCAGGAGGGCAACCTGCACAGCACCTTTCCCAACCATAGAACTGCCTGCGGCTTAGCACTTTTTGGAGTCTTACATTTGGTCCCCCAGGCTGGGATCAAATCAGCAACCTTGGGATTTAAAGTCCCAAAAATGTTTGGAATCATCATTGAAATACAATCCTTTTTGTTTTTTTCTCTGTCCTTATATCAAATTTGTTGAGGCAAATTATCAAAGAACTATTTCCTACCAAATTTTGCAACATCCAGGCATGGTACATGCTTTTTTTGTGAAAACCTACTCTTTCCACATTTGTGAGCCACTTTGGAATTCTGCTCTTTGGATCCTCTAGGAAACTCTGTTATTTGAAATACCATCTTCTACTACTCCCACCGCGTCTGCTTGACCTAGGATGGTCAAGATCAAACCTCATAACAAGAACTTAGTTTTCAATGGGGAAAATTTGGAACAGTTCTGGGACTCTTAAAAAATGGCTGCTGAAGTAGGTGGGGCAAGTGAATACAATGTGGCCTATCAGTAAAGATTCTTTAGGTCCCCTGATGATTTCATTGAATTAATTTAGTTTTTTGCCTAACTGGATGCTTCTGAGAGAAGCAATTTTGGATTATTGGGGTACAATAGATCTAGCCTGATTTACTTTGTAGGATTTGGATGCTCTTGTCTATAAGTGGATCTCAAATGGTGGTATCTCTTCAGCCTCTGACTATCGGTATTTTAAGAAGTCATGGAATCAAATCCAATCTCATCTTATCCAAAACAATCACATTGATAGGGTGGACAATGCTTGAGTTTGATTTTTTTAATCTTTTTTTTAGGAGTTCAGGAAAGTATTAAGAATGAATTGGTCACGTATGGATCAATGATAAACACCAAAAATAATTAATTAAAGCTCCCTGCATTCATTTTCCTTAGGGGTACTGTGGATAAAGTCATGAAATTTCAAACTTCTTTCACTTTTGAAAATCATAGAACCACTGAACCAGTCCAGGATCCCTCTTTCAAAGAGTATAACTAAATCATGAACAAGATGGAGGAATATTTCAGGCCAAAATATGATAATAAGTCCAACAAGGAAACAGCCACTATTGATGATATCACTAAGCTACTCCAAGCTTTTGAGAAAAAAATTGATCAAAAAATTTCTTTTCTTGCTACTCCCAATCATTCTAACTCTGTTCCTGAATCCACTCTGGTCTGCTATTAATTCCATAGGGAAGGCCATGGAACTGGTTGATGCCTTGACATCCTGAAGGATGAATAGCAAAATTTGGTGGAGAAGAAGGGGCACAATTTCTTTATTCCTAGTGGTGCTCTTATCCCTTTTGATTCGTCCAGTCCTATTGGTCATGTGGTGGCCTCTTATCATCCACCACCACCTATTAAGGAATCCTTTGCTTCTTTGTATTGTAAATCTTCCGGTGGTACTTTTCAACCTTGTTATCCTCCTTTCTTGCTGGGGCTTATCAATCTGATCCAGCTAGAAAATGAAATGAGGAACCCAAACCTCATAAGGCTACTTTCCTGCCAATTTCAATTCTTAACAAACAGGTTAAAAGTCAATCCTCAACTAAGACTCCTTTCTATAATGTAGAAGACATGGAGGTGGAAAAGGAACCACTCATGCAAAGGTTCCAAGATCACTCTGATACTACAACTTCATCCAAATTTTCTCAATCTTCTGATCCTATATTAGTTCCTGCTTTGTCTGAACTTCCTTCCTCCACCCATCCCAAAGTTTTGTTTGAAAGGAGAATTTCAAAGGATCACCCCAATGCTGTGAAACGTATACTAATTCAAAATAGCAATGATGGTTGGTAGATAATTTCAATAATATTTTGATTGATTCAATGAATGGATGAGTATCAATTAATGTGAATCAATAAAGAACAACTTAGATGGCTGGGAACTGGATCCTTTAAATATTGATGAGATCCAGTTCCAAAGCAATGAGGGAAACTATTTACAAGTAATTAGAAAAGTAATGATCAATTGAATACTTTTATCCTCTACATAAGAAAGCAAAAGTTATGATGAAAGGTTATCTAGTAATTTTTATATTTAATTTTTTTGAATATTAGTTAAAAGAAATTCTCAGATAATTTAGTTGAAAGTCTTGCATGTTATGTAATACTACTTATTACATTTTCAATGTAATCATTGAATTTTGTTACATGTCCAGTAATTTTGGTTAGAAATTGTTTCTTGAATAAATCCTTTATTACTCAACATATTTAGATGATTCTTTTTTCTATCATGGTTACAATTATCTCTTCTCTCACTTGGTAACAAAATAAATTTTTTTGAAATGTGTATTTTTCCCTCAACAGGGATTAAAATCTCATAATTTTTGACAAAAACTTCATATCTCAAAATTTCTGATCTATCTGTGGCTGAACTACTTTCAATCTCTCCATCTGCTGCTGAAGGAAGGAAAAAATGGGACTCTCTTCAACGTGTGGAGATGTCAAAAAAGCTTCTGAATTTAAGCAGCGCTTGGCACAGAGGCAACTCTACTCTCAGTAGGCTTGGGGGAAAGGATGCTGGAAGATGCTACAAGGAGCAGAGTAGGATTGAATTGAATTTAAGGTGCTGAATGACACTTGGTGGTATGGATTCCTAGTAAGAAGTATTAAACTGATGTCTTGGGGGAAAATCAGGAAGAGGAAGAGAAGGGCTGTATAAATATACAGGAGAATGGACTACAACAATGGTACAGATCCCTTGGGGCTCAGACTACATATTTTATGAGAAGGGAGCTGTCAAGGCAACAGAGAGCACTGACCATTTATGCTACTACATTGGGGTTAGGCTGCTTACTACATTGGGGCTAGGCTACAGTTCTGGCTTTCTAAGTTGGGAATGTACAGTGAGAGGATATACAGTGTGCATGGAGGTCATGACACTATGTACTAAGTATAGAGATTATGCAATAAAATCTGCAAGAGGATGTACATAAGGATTTCCAAAGGATAAACCATAAAGAATTATGGGTTAGACAGAGTGAAGAAGGTTAGAGGATATGCAGAACCTGAGAGATTAATTATATGCAAGCCTAAGGAGTCTATGTTTATAATCTACGAGGTGAGACTATATATAGATATGTAAGGCATGAAGATACTGATTATATTTAGTGGAAGAAGATATACTGGTAAAGTCTGCAGAGCCCTGAGGTTGAAGTTCCTGAGGTAAGTAGATTAGACTGAGGTTAGACTGAGTTTAGCTTTAAGTATGAAAGGAGATTATTCCTGACAAATTAAAGGTCTCCTCTGGCACTTTGATGGAGGAATATGGTGCAACAAATCCCCCTTCAGATTCCAACCTTTACTCCTGTACTCTAGGTTTTCTCCCTTGTTATCTCAGTGATTCAGCCAAAACTGTTCCTCCTTTTGTGGATTCTGGATCTCAGCTCAACTCAATTTTGTATTCTATGGCCTGAAAACTCAAAATCAGTCCAAGGTTCAGCTTAATTTCTACGTTTTATGGGATATTGAATCAATCTTGTGAATTTTTTGGTATTTCTGAAGAATTCCCAGTTAGAATTGGTCAAAATATTTTTGGAACTTGTCACTTTTGGATCATGCTTTTTGAAGGCCCAGTTATCTTGGTCAATCCTTCTGGAAGGATTTTGGTGCTAAACTGATGTTTTCTGATCAAGTTTGGGATTGAATTCTTCTCCCTTATTCTGATGTCAGGAAAATTGAAGTTCCTCTCTTTTCATTGGATTCTGGTTGTTGGGAAAGAGATTTTCCTGGTAATACTCTTAAATTAAGTCTTAAGGGAGAGCAGAAGGCAAATTGCAACTCATCTCATTTTTCATGGGAATAGTTGATCCAAATTTTATTTATAGTTCTACTCAGCCTTGGATTTAAACGCAAGATTCAAATCTCATCCCTGAGGCTTATTTTTCATTTTTCTCATCATTTTTTTCTGATCTGGAAAGCATTAAAGGACAAATATATCTCAAAATAGAAATTTCAAAAAATATTTCTTCTCTCCCTGGATTTGTTGTGTCTTTTTTTCCTTGTACTCTGAGGGCTCATCAATATCCTCTCAGTTGTGGTTCCAATCTCCACAATGACTATAAGTTAGATGCTGATCTCAATTCTATTTATGGTGGTCTTGGTATGGAGCAATGTGGGCTTCAGTGGAGGAAATTTGTCTCAGGAATAGCCTTTGACCTTGCCCTTTGACCCTTTTCATTGTATTCTCATTTTTTGTTTTTATTTCTGTTATTTTTATTTTTTCTCTGTTTTTTAGAGTCTGCGCTAGTGTCTTCGCGCACCTCATTCAACAACTACACAGTGTGTATACTCCTTTTCTGGAACTTGAGATCCTACTTGTAGTGCTTGACTGAGATCCTGTGTTTGCCCTTAGAGCTCTCAGGTCCTCTCAGTCAAGTAAGTAACTGATCCTAATTTTCCTCTTTCAAGTCTTATCTCTTCCTATTTTTGTATCTCCGCTGATCCTGTTTCCTCAACAACCTTCAAGTTTTAAAATACATATGCACTTATGTGTGTGCTACGTATGAGTGTAATCCAAATGGGATGCACATGTGGGCCTCTACGGCCCATTGGACACACACACAAACCATACGTGCCTGTTTGGATGTCACAAATCTGGGGAAACTGGCCTCAAAACGCGTGAAACAGGCCCATTGTTACACAGGCCCTAATGGGCCCACTGGGGTATATGGGAAAATACAGCCAGATGAGCATGCATGGGCATAATTGGGCCCAAGGTTTATTTTGGACATACTTGGCCAGACGGGCTGGCCTGCCAAGGTATGTTGAACTCACTTTCTGGGCTTGGGGAGGCCAATTAGGGGCCGCCGCCCGTGTCGCAGCCCATTTGGGGCTGCCTCTTGTTTTGCAGTCCACTCTGGGCCGCTGTTTTTGCTTATTGCTGGTTTATGGGGCCCAAAAGCCCGTATGGGGCCGTTGTGGGGGGCAGGGGGACTCAAAATGGAGTCCCTTCACCCCAGTTGCAGCCATCAAGCCGGTCGCGCCTGCCGCACTGGGTGGCAGCCATGGGGCTTGGGCCAATGGCCCCATCTCCTCCCCCTCCCCTCGCTTGCAATTGAAAGTAGGAGGAGGAGAGCTGGCTGGGTTGAACCAGCCAGCAACTGGTTGCAAGAGGCAACCTTTCAGGGTGGGGGGGACCTGATCACCCCCCCACCAAGTGTGGTGGCTAGGCCAGCCGCAGCAAGGCCACCGGCGGTGCGGGGGAATTGACCAGCCCCCACCATTGAAGGGGTGTTCTCCCCCCCCCCTTTATCAAGGGGGAGAAGCAACAGGCTGGAGGGGATCTGAACACCCCCCAGCCCACCTAAGTTGACAACGGCCTGGGGTCATAAACCTCCAGGGCCCCTGGTAGGGGGATTTGACCTCCCCCCCAGGGATTTGAGAAAACAAGGGGGTGCAGCATGTCCGCAGGTCACACCCCCCCCATGTGTGTCTGAGACTGGACCCAGGTGTTTCCTGGGTCCCAACTGGCCATTTTTATGGCCAGTGGCTGGTTGCATGAGGCAACCAGCCAGCATGCAAGGTAACAGGCGGGTTTTAATAGACAACCAGCCAGGGGTTTGAACAGCTAAGGGGCTGGATCAGCCCCATTAAGATGGAAACACCAGAAATTACTGGAATAGGCTTGTTTTAAGGGTACAGGGACTGATGCCATGCGGGCTGATGTAGCTCCAACCAAGTATAAAGGCCTGTTGAGCCTGTAGAGCTCCTTGATAAAATACGTATGCACTTACGCGTGTGGTACATATAAGTGTAATCCAAATGGGATGCACATATGGGCCTCTGCGGCCCATTGTCCACACACACAGACAATACGGGCCCATGTGGATGTCACGGATTAGGGGAAACTGGCCTCAAAACAGGTTAAATATTCCAATTGGTAAACGGGCCCTCACGGCCCCGGTGGGGTATATGGGCAAATACGGCCAGATGGGCTTCTATGGGCATAATTGGTCCCAAGGTTTATTTTGGACATACTTGGCCAGATGGGCTGGCCCGCCAAAGTAGTCATCCCTCAAATTTCAAAGTTTGGGCCACCCATTGGGGCCGTTGCTCATGTTGCAGACTTCAGGGGCTGCTTCCCATGTTGCAGCCCCTTTGGGGCCGCTTTTGTCCCTCGGTATGGCCCATGCAGAGCCCAATGGCCCGCTTGGGGCTGCGGCGCAGCCAAGGGATCCTGTGCGGTGCGATGCCGCGTGGGCCCGGCTGGTTGCTCCCCGCGACTAGCCCCGCGGGGGCAGGGGCCCGTGGCCCCGGCTCCCTCCCCCTCCCCTCGCTTGTCATTGCAAGAGGGATGGGGGCGGGCTGGCTGGGTTGAACCAGCCAGGGACCAGGCCCAATGACGTGGTTGGTCAGGGCAGGGGGGACCTGACCACCCTCCTTCCCAGGAAAGACGACAGATCTGGCTGCAAGGAGTGTAACCGGGCGGTGGGGGGGATTTGATAACCATCCCACCACGGAGAAAAGTGCAAGGAGGGGTGTTCTCCCCTCCCCCCTTTACTGAGGGGGAGGAGCAAAGCGGCTGTGGGGACTTGACCACCCCCAGCCCAACAATTCCTTGACAACGCCCTGGGGGTATTGACCCCCAGGGCCCCTGGTGAGGGGATTGGACCGCCCCCACCAGAGATTTGAGAGAAAGAGGGGGGGCGTCATGTCCGCCAGTTACACCCCTCCCTAGTGAGGTTGAAACCACGCCCAGGTGAGTCCTGGGTCCCAACTGGCCCATTTGAGGGGCCAGGGGCTGGCTGCATGTGTCAGCCTCCTGGATGCCAAGACCCTTGCTATCCTTTGGCTACCAGAGGTGATATTGTAAATAATAAATATATTATTTAATAATTGCAGCAAAAATCCGTAGAATACCTGGATTAAGCTTATTGCAAGCTTAAATGGTTTGGTCATTGTTTATTGTTTTGAATCAAAATTGATTATTAAATATTTATAGAGGGGCCACAATTATATTGGGGATCTTTAACACCTCTCTTCAGGGATTTCAGTATGAAAACACGTAGTCCTGGTTACTTTGGGTTCTTTAGTTTAAAGATTATTATACCCAAAGATAATATGTATATAAAATACAAAATGGAGTGTCAGGGCCTTGTAGCCAAGCTACCACGACAGAGAAAGGATAATAAGACTCACTGGTATATTATTAAATCCTTTGGGTATCTGTTTGGGACAAGTACTGATG
>CM062612.1:18968454-18975954 GCA_025617555.3 Puccinia polysora | reverse complement strand
CTTTCTAAAGTTCCTTAAATTTTGGTAAAAGTTGGAAAAATTATGGAGCTTGATTTCTGAAAATCCCACATTTTTTTAGAATTGTGAAAATTTTCTGGTTAAACTTATATGATGAGAAGTTTTACCAAGAATATTGGAGATTATCTAAATTAGTTCAAAGATAAAACCAGGAGAGAGTTGGTGGTTTACAGAGGTAATTTTGATTGAAAGGATAGTCAAATGTGGTACTTGGGATGATGAAATGTGATTAAAGAAAACATGAATTTGAAAATTACAAGAAGTTTTGAGATCTCACTAATCAAAAAATATCTAATTTTTTAATTAATTTGAATCTTAGAATCCATCAGAATTTCTTTTTTGAACAATGAAGGCTTGAATTTCATCTAGTTATTATGCACTTATTAAAAATAATGATCTGTTGATTTGATTGGGTTGTTTAGGTTTGATTGATTACAATTTTTTTTGTGGGAAAGGGGGAGGGGTTTCTGATTTTGAGCATGAATTTTTTGATGGTATGGATTGATGATTGGACTGGATGATGATCAGACTGGATGGAATGATTATTCTCAAGAATTTGTCAAATTAGGAAGAGATAACTATTGCTTATTTTTTTTTTAAAAAAAATGAAGGCAAGGCAGAGTGAGTGTGCTTATTTGGCTAGGATAGAAATTATCAAAGACCATGGGGGATTAATAGAACAAAAATTGATAGCTAGAATTCAAAAATATTGATTTGATGGTTTCTCTATTATGGAGTATTCCTGGTGAAAATTTCATCATCATATTAATGATCAAATAGATCTTCATTAATTTAGGGGTAGAAAATTCACATAGACCCATGCCATTATGTATGTACTTTGGTTTGATTGATTAAATAGTATCAAAAAGGAAATCATTAATAATAAATGATAAATAAATTGAAGAGAAATTTTTTTTAGTTTTGATTATTTGTGACAAATCCATTATAGGATTGATATTCCAAAAAAAAATTCCTTCAAAAATATTTGTCAATCTCTTAGTGTCTTGATTCAATCAGAAGTTATTTTAGTAAGAGTTATTTATTGAATATATATATATATAGTAGAAATTTTCTTAATACATACTTTAAACAACCAATAGCTTGCAAAAACCCATTGCAAAAGCAATTCAAAAATTGGTGCCTGCCAAAAGTCAAATCTTAAACCATGATCCTGCCAAATGTGGTAACACATAGGTTAAAAAAACCAAGGAAGTTTTACTGTAAACCAAATTTTACCCCACCCTACTAACCCATGATTTTTAATCCAAATATTTGCTATATAATCTCTAATCTACATCATCTCCTCACATATATACCTCTCACACATCATTTTTATTTTCTTCACCTCTATCCCCACAATCCTATGCTATTTAAACCATTATGTTTACCTTCTCCAGCACCTAATTATTGATATCCTCACCATATACTTACCTTTTTTCTTCCTTTGTTTACTATGCCTATCCTTCAACTCAATAACACCTGAATCCCCCCATGTCACATGCCACCTGCCTTTCCTAACCCATGGTATTCATGGGTTAGTCGGATATTCCTTCTGTAACCCATGGAAATCATGGTTTATATAGGTTCCTGTCCAATCTAATAAGCTTTCTTAAACTATAGAATAAAAAGTCCATGGAATTTTATGGGTAAGTAAAATTTCTCCTGTAAATTAAATTTAAATAACTCACAATACTCAAGAATAAACCAGACAAATTTATCAAAGAATAAAAACAAAAAACAAAAAAATACACTAAGTATTCAAAGATAGTTCAGCCTCAAACTGATGAAATGGAGTTTGCATGATAAATTTTCACTGGCAAGTGGAAAGATAATCTATGGTGCCTATTAAATATTTTTTTCTATGAAGAAATTCAAAAAAAAGAATATTTATGGAATGCTTGAGGTTGAGGTGATTAATTTAAATATCATAAAAGACAAAGTGATTCCAAAGAAGTTTGAATGAAAATTTTCATTGAAATTAAGGATTTAATCATCAAGAGAAAGCTTTCAAGGAATGTGATGATGGAGAAGAACTGGATCATGCTTGACCCTCATTCAATGAATTCTTGTTTGAGATCCATTGGACTAATGATTCAAAGATAATGAAGGTTTTAAGAATAATCCATGAAATTCAGCTTGCAATTTTGATTTTTAATGGTTTCTAAATTAAATTTTAATACATATTCCACAGAAAATGAGTCAAAGTTGATTGTGGTATTTGATGATTTTGAGAGTCTTGGAAATCTTTCAAAAATGTATTTGTTAGAAAAATACCCCTAAGAATGCTTATTTTTAGATTTAACTTGAATCTATGACAGAGAGGATTCATTTTCTATTTTAACTTTGAGGGCATGAATGATTCCAAAGATGATTCAACAAGGGTGAGACTGGTGATAAATGAGTGAAATGGATAGAAAGGAGAGTAGAAGTCATGTAATGAAATATCTTGGGTTGATATCCTAGTCTTATGAGCTAACAAGAATTAGAAAATCTTTAGGAGATGATCTGGACCAGTTCTGGTGGGTATTTTTTATTCAAAAAAAAGGTTTTGTGGTTATTTCCAGATGGAATAAAAAAGATCTTGATTATGGAAGAATGGAAATCACTATGCATGATAAATAGTGAATCTAGGGGGGTCTTATGATATGAAATGAGGGAGGTGAAGCGATTTAAGCAACCACAAGAAATAGAAATGGGAAAAGGACTTGATATATTTTTTTTGAAACAACCTGTACATATGTTAGGTTTAAAGTAGTCTTTTTATTTTAGTTCTTTTTTTATGAAACTCCCCATTTTTTTCAAAAAAAAGGGTTTCTTTTTACTCTGATAAGCCCTAATTTGATTTTGAAAATCAAAAAGAAAATCATACTGGTTGATTAGAAAAGAACCTGATGAAAATTTACCAAAGGAAATGAAAACTCAGATCAGGCTAGAATATATCTGTTGAAATTTCACCCTTGGCTGCTCCCAGCCTCTCATTCCTCACCATCTCCCTCAACTTATTAGATGTATGT
Source organism: Puccinia polysora (assembly GCA_025617555.3). NCBI lineage: Eukaryota > Fungi > Basidiomycota > Pucciniomycetes > Pucciniales > Pucciniaceae > Puccinia > Puccinia polysora. Next base: position 18,972,922 of record CM062612.1, on the reverse strand, counting down.
ATTCAGCTTTCAAGCTATTCAGTCCTCTGACTGTTGATCCTATTTATCCCTTAGCTGTTCAAAAATGTGCTATTTTGTTTTCATATCCCCTCAGCTGTTAAGCCTTTGGCTGTTTATCTTTATCTCTGTCCTCAGCTGTACCAGCCTTTGGCTGTTTACTATTTTCTGTCTTGGCTTTTATCACTTCCAGCATCTGGCCATTCCCTACAGTTTATGTAGTCTATCTCACCCAACTCTTGTAGTTGACATTTGGACCCCCTTTGGGGTTTACTTGTTATTCTCAGGTCCTCTTTGGGGCTCTCTGTGATCAATACAAACCTTAAATTTCCTGATCCAGAGATTTAAACTCAATTGGTTTTACTTCTTTAACTCTGCTCCATCCCCTTTGAGCCAAGGCCCATCAGGACTCCTTCCAACCTTGATGGCCCTTCATCTCTTAATCTTTAAATCTGACATCCCTCTTAAATCTTGATTGAAATTATCTTGGGGTCTCTTATTACAACAATACAATTGGAGTTAAGGGGGAGGGAACTCCACAGAAGGCCAACATCCTACATGTAATAGTTAGAATGACAAAACAAAATGTGTGCAAGATTCACACAGGGTCAACAGACACCAATTGTTCTCTTTCAATGAAGAGCCGTTAAAAGGCATGTGTTGTGAAACTAGCATACACTGAAATAAAGTACTTTAGCTTGAGAATCAATTCATCTGATAATTTAAAAAAATAAAAAAATATCTGATCTATTCACTTTGTTTACAAAAGAATAGAGTGTATCCAAGTTACAATTGTAAAAAAATTGAAAAGACTGGTTTAAAGGAAACTGTATGTACACTTTTTTTTAAAAAAAGTAAAGAATAAAACATTGCTTTTATCTTGAGAAAAAAAAAATCAAAAAAGGGGGTATGCCTGAAATCAGCCATTCAAAGTTTTAAACTTTTAACTTTTATACGCTCCATTATTATTATTTGCTTGCTTTCCCAAGAAAGGTTTTGAGGATGGTGATGGAAAAATCGGAAGACGGGGGTTGCAGATCAGACTAATGCTTCGTCTACCGTACTAGTCCGATGCTGCGCACCTTACCATCTCGATTACCTTGAATGGTTGGGCCACATCACGGTGAGTAGTCGGATGACAACACGGCTCGAGTTACCCCCGCTCACGATTACTTGCATGTCGGCGGAGTGGCTTGTCGATCTCGCGGGGACGCAGCAGATGAGAATCGGTCTCTGTCTTCCGCGGGTAATCGAATTTCTACAGTATTAGTCAGTCAATCGAGAAGCGGCCAAGAAAGAGAAAAAGAAAAAACGCCATGCTGCTCAAACCGACGTGTACCGGATCATTCGAGGCACCCAGCCCTCGTGTATCTACAAATTGCATCGTAACGAGATCTAAACGAGTCCATTTGATAGAGAAGATCTCGATTTTGGAGCCGCCAACCCATTGATGACCCACTACTACTAGGCCAACTTGGAACATGGGGGTTTCACAGCTCCTAGTTTCAATCAGACCGTCTGGGTATCTCCTAATCTTTCTGCATGTATTCTTTCAGTGATCGCTGACATGACATGCATGTCGGTGCACTAATGTGATCATATGAGTTCGATGTACCCAGTCAAGGCCCAGTAGTCAATCCATTTACTGGAGAATGATTGTGACCGATGCACAGCACTCGCCGCCAGTCAAGGGTCTTGGGAAGCGAAAAACATTGCAATCAATCCTTGAACTCCCTTTGCTTGGGAAAACAGTCACCAAGCCGACCTGATGAAACGCACTACGCAGGAACACAACAGGGGAGCTTGCAGTGTAAGCTAGTCACATACAGTGCAAATTTTATCGGGTGATTTGTATGCTTGCACTGGAATTGAATACAGGCGAAGAGAGGCGACTAGGGGACGGGACTGACGGAAACGTCACCTGGAAACCAGCCCGGTTACGAGCCCCCTGAAAAGGGCGGAGTATGTCCTGTATACATTGTAGATCGCGCGCACTTCCTCAAGGTAACATTTCGACTCCTGATTGTGGCGAGTTGCCAGAGACGGCAAAGGAAGGTTGCGCTACGACCGTGATCAGGTAATACATCACATCGAGGCTTGGTCATATAAGAACTCTGCCAGGTTGGCCGCCGGCTGCACCGCCCGACCTCCCCTCAGAAAAAATAATTCGCTGAAATGCTTTCGCTTTCACCGGCAAGTACCGTTTTAGTTTATCTCTTCTCGTTTATCATCCTGAGCCGGGCCGCCAGCAACGACAAACCACCGGCACAATCTTTCGCTTGTTCCAGCGCCTTTGTCCCACTAGACGCAGAGGAAACAATACTCTTTAGCGGGACAGGTACCAAGATCTATTTCTACAAGTTTGGAAACTGGCGATGCCTGAAACTGATGACCTCCGCACTTATCAGCGCCCGAATTAGCCAGTTATTGCAAGGGACCCGGTAAGGGTGACAGATATATCTGCGCATTGAAATCATGCGTTGCCTCCCCCGGTAAGCCATGGTCCAGGTTCCGACAATCAACTCCGTCCTGATAGAGTTTCCTCCCCCCCTTTTTTTTCCTTTTCGTTTCCTTTTCTTTGAAGCCTGCGAGAAATGTGCTCGTGTAACAAGCAGTGCTACAGACGATAAGGTTACCACCGATGGAACCGTGCTCGCGGAAGCTCAGGCTTGTCAATTGGCATATTACATGGATGGCCTGTCGTCCCGTAAGAGCGCCGAACTTTTTGATCATTCGGCGATTGGATCTGATTTATCCAATCCCCTTTGGCCTCATCAGTTTGCCTCACAGCAACAGTCGACATCCTGCAATGCACAGGTGCCTGCAAAGGCAACACTCGTACGTAGAAAAATTCCTCAAGAGGTCCATTACTTCATGCTGATTGTTTGTCGGCCATTTTGCATCTTGTAGAATGTAGCACATGTCTCGTCGTCAAGGAGGAGGACACAAAATAGTACTCTTTGCGTGACCGGCCTTGTCGAGCGCCTGTTGTCTGGGAAAACCCTGCGTTTCGACAATTTATTTCATCTACACTCTACTAAACTATTCCCAGGAGGTCTTAAGTTTTCATTCACTTACAACAAGACTGGGAAATTTGCGAACATTTAACTTTCAAGGCCGGAGAAACTTCCCCATGAGATTACCAACAATCCTAAAGCCTCCTGACCGTTGCATTGAATTTCCCAGAAGATGCTGAGTCTGATGCGGTAATGGACCCTACAGTTTTAGGTTAGGTATCTGTACGATAAAAGATGAACATTTGTCGTAGTGCCAGCAATCCCGTGACCCTATGCTTAGTTAGTTTTACAGTTGTACAAATATCGGCCTGGTATTTCGAAATATAATCAATTCCGTATCATCTCACTGCCGAAATCAAACCAAGTCCCGCACCTTAAAATTTAAAATCCCGTAATCTACTTCACTCTCAGATAAAAAAAAGCACATTTGTCTCCATACTCTTGCACTTGGTTCAACATATACTCGGAATCAAGTCAAATGTAATTTGGCAAACGCATCATCCAACAGAAGTCCTGCATTCACAAGAAGACTAATGCATCAGGAATTCAATCTCCTCACAACTCAACATGAAGAAACATTTGCAGCTTCCTACTATGGCAGAGTGAGCTGCCATAGTAGACCATGAGTACATATGTAAAAATAAGAAACTTATTTGTGAAATTTGATCATAAATCAAGGAATAATGGTAAAATAAAGAGAAACAATCTATTTTTTTCTGATTTTTTTCTTTTCTTTTTGATATAATAAAAATAAGACAAATAAAGTTGAGTGAAGCATTGAAGATATTGGAGACATCATTTCAGATTTGGGATTTATGGTGCTGTTTTAGGTATAGTCACCCACTGTCACCACCCTCAAAATAGAAATCCTTCTTGGACTCTTTGGTAACTCAAGGTACCTTGGAGATTTTTTGGAGGAATGGTTGTTTTTTGATATTCCATGGAAATCCATAATAGCAGAAACTGTGCTAAAAAGCTGATGTTGGGTAAAGGTTAGGGTGGGCTTGGCTGCTGTGTGTAACTGTAACTTTGGACAAGTCCCCGGGGACCCACAGGCAAAAATCCTTCCCATTTGTAACTGTAACCTTCAAGAATGGGTGGGAAAGGCAAAGTTTACAGCTAGTTACAAGGTCAAAACCTTGTAACTTGCTGTTAACTCTTTTTTCAGGGGCAGCATGGAAGTGTAACTTCCATAGAAGTTACACTTGATGGGTTACAGTGCTTGCCAAACACCCAAAATTGTGTAAATGTAACTCCAATCCCCTGTAACTCCCTGTAACTTCAATTTGGCCGGGGGGGGGGGGGAGTTACAGTTACAAATACACCTGGGAGAAAAATGGTACCTTAAGGATTATTGCCATGTAACTATTATTTCAACATTCCAGCATGCAGCTCTGAGCCTGTGGCAACACAAGCTACAGGGTGTTTACATGAACTGCATAAATATTTTCTGC